>LKEB01000089.1:15201-64774 GCA_003795295.1 Cytospora leucostoma
CTGACTAATGATATGAGGACGTGCATCAGTCCAACTTCAGGCTGTACGTACGTATGTATGTATGGATGTATGTATGCATGCATGTTCTGTTTCGCTGGAAAACACCACAGTGATCCGTACGGAACGGATGCAGTCCACCCCTTCTTTCCCACACCAGACCGCGCCAGGTTCTCCGGAACAAGATGGTGATCAGACACCTCGACGACTCACAGGGTCAAGATCGGCGGGAGGGACAGCTTGACGTATACACACAAATCACTGGCCAGGCGAGTGGCGATGGCTTCACATCTTATCATGTCGCTGGTCTTGCACCCGATCAGTCCGTCACCCCAACGACGGGAATGCGAGATGAGATCCTGCTTGCCTCATGGCTGATCGTCCTCCTGCGGACCCGAGAGGATGGACAGGTTCAACATGACTGGGCTTACAGGGGACGAGCAACCGCGGCCAAAGAGGTTGAGCCAGCAAACACCCTGTCGACGAGTGAAGTAATGCCGAGTCTGCAAAGCAGTATCCAACAGACTTCAGAAGCCATCTTACGCCACATCACCAAAGCCGTATCCAGCCAGTACACGGCGATATCCAGTCCCGCCTCGCTCCTTTTGAGCACCGGCTCTTTGTCTCGGACATCCGAGGGCACGAGAGATGAAGTGAGTGAATGGCTCGACCTGCAAGACGGTGACTGAATGTGTGGCTGACCGCGATGAGTAAAGGGCGTAATACACCTCGAGGTGCGCTACGGGAATGACCTGCTCGAGATTCGACCAGTATGGCACAGCGACAATGTACTGCCATATACAGTCACTCGTCATGTTGAGACGTTGGTCGATACCGTCAGGATATGCCTCTCGAGCCCCGAGGCGTCCGTTGAGGACTGCCTTGGCCCTACCGCATACGATGTGGACTCGATATGGAGCTGGAATCACCTGCTACCTCCCACGTACGACTTTTGCATGCACGAGATGATTGCCGAACGAGCCCGACGATCCCCAGAGAAAGTGGCCATTCACTCATGGGATGGTGAATTGACGTACGGCCAGATCGAGCAGTACTCCACGTCCCTGGCGCACTCGCTCAGGGACTTGGGCGTCCAGTTGCACGACTTCCTCCCTGTGTGCTTTGAGAAATCCAAATGGACTATTGTCGCCGTGCTTGCTGTGATGAAGGCGGGAGCAACAATCGTGCTCATGGACCCAACACTTCCCCTTGCCCGCCTCCAGAACATGGCAATACAAGTGGGCGCGAAGACGATGCTCGCGTCACGCATGCAGCACGACCTATCAGTGTCGATATTGCCGCAGGGGCAGCTTGTCGACGTGGGGCCGGACACATTCACGTCCCTCCCGGACTTGCAGGCCCTTCCGCCCCTACCGGCCGTACCGGCCACCGCCTTGATGTACATAATCTTCACTTCTGGCAGCACCGGCACTCCGAAGGGGGTCAAGATAGCTCACAGGGACTACACAAGCAGTGCTATTCCTCGGGCCAAGGCAGTTGGTTATAACGAGGACTCCAGGGTTCTTGATTTTGCGTCTTACGCCTTCGACGTCAGCATCGACAGCATGCTTCTGACTCTGGGCAACGGCGGCTGTCTCTGCATCCCTTCGGATGAGGATCGACTGGGTGACATCAACGGAGTCATCCGGAATATGCGGATCAACTACGCAGGCCTCACGCCCTCGGTGGCCCGGATCCTGGACCCGGACGTCATCACATCACTCAGTGCCCTCGGCTTGGGGGGAGAGGCCGCCTCCCCCAGGGATGTCAACCTCTGGGGTCGAGATACAAGGATTGTCATAGGCTACGGTCCCTGTGAGTGCACCATCGGTTGCACGGTCAACAGCAGTGCTGCCACGGGCAGGGACTACATCTCTATCGGGCCAGGCAATGGAGCTGCTATGTGGATCACCAACGCGGACGATCACAACACGCTGATGCCGGTCGGTGCCGTGGGCGAGCTTCTGGTTGAGGGTCCCATTGTAGGAAGAGGGTACTTGAACGACCCCGAAAAGACTGCTGCTGCTTTCATCGAAGATCCACCGTGGCTTCTTGCGGGCCACAAGGGCCACGCCGGCCGCAGGGGACGTCTGTATAAGACGGGTGACCTTGGAAGATACGACCCTGATGGCTCTGGAGGCATTGTTTTTGTGGGCCGAAAGGATACCCAAGTCAAGCTGCGTGGGCAACGGGTCGAGCTCGGCGAGATAGAGAGCCAGCTCAAGGCCAGACTGCCTTCAGACATCAACGTGATCGCCGAGGTTATCGTCCCCCAGGGGCCCGGGGGACAATCAACGCTGGTGGCCTTCTTTGCACCGCAATCCACCAAGGGGATTCAGCAGAAGGAACTCGAAACCGTCCAACTATCTGATGAGCTGCGAAGCGCCCTTTCCGCAGCCGATGCAGATGTGGCCAAGGTATTGCCGCGCTACATGGTGCCAACCGCATATGTGCCAGTCAACTACATTCCGACCCTGATCTCGGGCAAAACCGATCGCAAGAGACTCAGGGCATTGGGTGCCACCGTCGACTTGCGGCAGTTGGATCGCGAGCGAGGCGCATCGAGCACTGTTGCTCGCGAGTTGACTGACCTGGAGCAACGTCTGCGGGAGGCCTGGGCCGTGACATTGAAGCTCGACGCAGACGGCATCAGACCTGATGACAATTTCTTTGCACTGGGTGGAGACTCCCTAGCCGCAATGAGGCTCGTCTCTGTCTGCAGGGAGCGAGGCCTCGAACTCACCGTCACCGGCACTTTCAGCCACCCCACACTCGCAGGCATGGCCGAGGGCGTCCTCATATGCGATGTGGAAGCACAAAAGGAAACGCCAGCATTCTCCATGATCTCTCAGTGTGCCGACAGCGCCCGCGTTGAAGCCTCGCAACTATGTGGAGTAGATTCAGCAGCCATCGAGGATATCTACCCCTGCACACCAACGCAGGAATCACTCTTCACTTTCTCGCTCAAGTCAACCGAGCCGTACGTCGCTCAGAGAGTCGCCCGTATTCCGTCGCACATAAGTCTTGACGCCTGGAAACAGGCATGGGAGTCGGTAGTTGCTGCAAGCCCTATCCTGCGCAGCCGCTTGGTCCAGCTTCAGGATCCTGGCCTTCAACAAGTCGTGCTGAAAGAGGGAATACACTGGAGGCAGTCCACCGATCTGCAGCAATATCTCCAGGATGATCAGAACGAACAGATGCATTTCGGGCAGAGTCTAGCTCGGTATGCTATTGTCGATCATCCGACCGAGAGCAAGCAATACATGGTCTGGACCATTCATCACGTTGTGTATGATGGATGGTCTGAGCCCATGATTCTTGAACAAATCCGGGATGCTCTGCAGAATGCGGGCCAAGGCACCGAGATCCAGCCACAGGCACATGTACAGACACAGATGAGAGACTTTGTCAGGTTTGTGCGCGATACAGATGAAGCCGCCATGCACGACTATTGGCGACGAGAACTGGAGGGTGCCGTCGGGCCCCAGTTCCCACGTCTCCCGTCCAGGGACTTCATGCCGACTCCGGATGGGTTCGTGGAGCATCTTATTTCTTTTGAGACGAATTCTGGACTGCCCTTCACACCGGCGACGTTGATCCGTGGTGCATGGGCCCTGGTGGCCTCACAGTACACCGGGAGCGATGATGTCGTGTTCGGTGAGACGCTCACAGGCCGTGACATTGCGTTGCCGGGCGTCGAGAGCATCCTGGGTCCACTGGTCGCGACAGTGCCTATCCGCGTCCATGTCGACCGGGCGAGCTCTGTTGCATCCTATCTGCAGACTGTGCAGCAAGCCATCCTGGATCGTACACCTTACCAGCACATGGGGTGGCAGAATATTAGGAAGGTCAGCCGAGATGCACAATATGCAAGTGAGGCTGGCACCGGCTTGGTCATCCAGCCCGACGCAGAGCATGTGGGCACTGAGCTTGGCTTCGACCAAGGAGATCCTGTACGCGAAGCGCTTCATTTCAACCCGTACCCACTGATGGTGGCCTGTGGGCTCCGGAAGGGGGGATTCAGGGTCTGCGCAAGCTTTGATAGCAGCTTGATCGAGGTCTCACAGATGAAGCGGATCCTTGCACAGCTAGAGAGGGCCTGTCAGGAGTTGACAAGAGGCTTTTCCCAGGGGCGAGTAGGCGACATATCTTGCCTTCCCGAGGCCGAGTTGGACCTTATCTGGCGCTGGAACAGGAATGCCCCGCTGCCCTTGGACAAAACATTAAAAAGACTCAGAGCAGATGCCAGCATCACTAAAGGATCCACTTACCCTCAGGCTGCTGTACCTTGGGTGTGTGACCCGCGGAACGCGTCTCTCTTATCGCCCGTCGGCTGCGCTGGCGAGCTCTGGCTTGAAGGGGCTTTCCTCCAGGGTCAGACGGTGGATTCTCCTGCCTGGCTTGTGGCTGGAACCCCCGCCTATGCCGGTCGGGAGGGCAGATTACAGTCGACCGGCGACATAGTCCAGTTACGCGAGGATGGCAGTTTGATCTTCGTCGGTCGAAAGGACAGTGTCGTACCGGTCCAGGGACATGCAGTGGACATCGCAGAATTAGAAGCCCACTTCGCAAAGATTCTCTCAGTGTCGACACGTGCCGCAGCAGCCGTGTTCCAGTCATCGTCGGGAAGTGCCCCACAGGCTCAAGAGCTGGTCGCCTTCATAGAGCAACAGCCTTCTGAGGGAACCAGTGTCGAGATCATGCCGGCCAAGCACGAAGTGAAAGCCGACGCGGCGGACCTGAGACCCTTTAAGACGACCATTTGTTCCAAAATCCCTATCAGCCTTGCTGTGGCTCTCAAAAGACTCGACAAATCTATAGAAAACACTCTGTCATCGTATATGGTGCCTTCTGCATATATTGTCGTTGATAAACTGCCCACTGAGGCCAAGCAAGTCGACCACAATCTGCTCAACCACTTGGCTTCAAGAATACCCCCGGGGGTACTCGGCCAGCTTCGCGAGGGCCTCAAGGTTGCATGGAAGAAGAGTTCAGCAGAAGCGAACCTGGCAGCCCCAGAGACTATTCTGCGGTCTTCCTGGGCTAAGATCCTCGGGGTCCCTCCAGAGCAAATTGACATCGATGATAACTTCTTCCGCCTGGGGGGCGATTCTGTTCTGGCGATGAAGCTAGTGTCAAGCCTGCGTGCGCAGGGGCATGGGCTGACAGTGGCCGATATATTCCAGCACATGCGTCTGGGTGACTTGGCGAAGGTGCTGAAGGTTGGCCAGGTTGCAACATCGAGGAAGGCCCAGCCTTACAAGCCGTATTCTACACTTGGATCCTTGAATGTGACACTCTTCCTGGAGGAGGTTATCCGCCCAAGGCTTGCCGACCCTACCTGGACTATTCAGGATGTGCTGCCAGTCACTGATTCTCAAGCACTCGACGTTCCAGGGACCACCCAGGTACCGCGGACCTCCATACAGTACACCATGCTGTACTTTGACGAGGGCATTGAACAAGAGCGATTGCTGCAGGCCTGCAACGACCTGGTCAAGACCCATGACATCCTGCGAACGGTTTTCATTGAGCACGGGTCGACTTTCTTCCAAATTGTCTTGCAAGAGCTGGATGCTCCTGTGATCAAGCAAGTGGCCGATAAGGATCTAGAACAGTTCGTCACGGAGCTTTGCACAGCCGATATCGAATCAGAATTCAAGCTAGGAGCGCCTTTTCTCAGGATCTTCCATGTCGAGGGTGAAGAGGGCCAACATTGCCTGGTACTCGGACTCTCACATGCCCAATACGATGGCATGTCCCTACCTAGATTGCTCCAAGACCTAGAGACATTGTACAAAGGAGAGAAGGTCGCGGACTTCGAGCCATTTTCTTCGTACATCACACAGGTCGGCGATGAGCGCGCCCAAGCCAAGGCGGTGAGCTACTGGAGCGACCTCCTGAAGGGCTCGTCATTGTCGGTCCTCGATGGAACATCAACGCAACCCGGCGATAAGGCAGTGTTCCAAACCAGTCTAGTTGACGTCGCTCAGCCCCTCGAAGGCATCACCACGGCCAACTTACTCACGGCAGCTTGGGCACTGGTAGTGGCGCGCAGTGTGAAGAACACGGATGTGACCTTTGGCAGCATCACTTCGGGACGTGCCATCGACCTGACCAACGTGGAGAATGTTATCGGCCCATGCTACCAGTTCACCCCTGTTAGGGTCCCATTCAAATCCCAATGGACGGCCCAGGATCTTCTTCTGTTTGTACAGAGGCAGAGCGCCGAATCTGCAGCACATGACTTCCTCGGTTTCGAGAGGATCTCCCAGAAGTGCACTCAGTGGTCGTCGTCATCGACAGCGGAAGTGCGGTTCTTCGACTCTATCGTCCATCATCAAGATTTTGAGGACTTCGATACCATGCCCTTCGCGGGCCGGACACCTCGGGTGGAGATCCTCAACCCACACGGCGATGCTGCGTATCCCCTCAAGGCCGTCTCTTTTGTCCAGAGCGGGAAGTTGCATGTCGGCGTAGTCGGAAGCGAAAGAGACGCTGCATTTGTGGGCTCAATCCTCGCTAAACTTGCTGCTGCCGTTCAAGAACTCGCAGAGCCTGCTTCACAACAGCCTTTGCTTGACGCTCAGATGTTCTAGTTACTCGGCCTTTATTGGTAACCAATTCTCCTTAAGCGTATGTACACAATAGACTCTCAAAAATCGGTATTACGCACCTGTCCCGTGCCTATCATAATTATACGTTCAAGGCAAGACAAGTTCACACCCTAATCCTGGACCATCGAGATTTCCTTAACGTTCTAGTTGACAAGTCTGCCTACTTGTGGAGCTCTTCCTGTATCTTCTCCATCAGCACGACAATCTCGATCAACTCTCTCCTCGACTGTATCGATGTTCTCAAAACTTTTGCGCGTGTTGTCATAAAGCTTCAGAGGTCATCCTTTTGCTCGTACGAGCCAGCCTGTAGGCATCTTCGTGTAGAATTGGCATATACATGGCTCTTGGTGATTTCGGTCTCTCGGCTGCTACCCTTAGTCTATAACATGATACGATGAATACTAAACTTCAGCCGTCAACTCGTCCCGAGGTCAACGCCAGGGCTTGAGTACAAAACGGTTTCTGACAGCATAGTAGTCTTCAAGAAACAAGGCAATGACTACGCCTTGATAACTATGAACAACAGTAAAGGGTATTTTGAAGGGCTGGCTACGGTAGCGCGCCGATAATCTATGAGTGGGCGAACTCATATGTTGTGGAAATATCTAAAGTAAATGTGCATCAACCCATCGCAGCATCACCGAGAAGGATACCCTAGGGTACCTATTCCACATCCTATTTCCACTGTGCGGGCTGTCAATGTTCCCATCACCCACTCAGTGCCGCTAATCATCACGTTAAGTCAAATTTGCCATCTGTGGATGATCCAGAGGTCTCCGTATTTTTGAGAAAACGTAATCCATATCAACATCTTGTACCTCAACTTACTTAATGGAACAGACATGTATTATGTTAGCATGGCGGTTAACGTGTCCCAACGACTTCCATAAGCCCAATCACAGTCCCACAGTGATAAATATGGAAGCCGGGTCTGTATCCACAATCAGTCCTGCTGCGTTCCTGCTGCCGTTGGTTAGGCCTTCAGCGATGGGATTTGTGTCGTCGTAGGCGAATGCGTAGCCCATGCCCTCCCCCTCATATTGATGCACGAACTTCGCATAGTAATTTGTTATGTTTTTGGGGCAGTATTGTTCCTGGACATCGTTCCCGCAGTAGTAATCATCTGCGGTATTGGTGCCGTTGACATAGGGCTGAAGATCGCCTCCGGACCGGAGGAGTGTGCTTCGTTGGAATCCACTACACAGGTGTGGGATGATCTCGGCGCGCATCAAGACCTCTGCATAGTCAGGCACAACATCAACTTTAAACGTCCCATCATCCTGGCTACAGCCAAATATCTCCTTCGTGGTCGGTTTCAAGAAATTGCAGCTCCTCCCAGAAGTAGGGTTGTAGCAGTTTAGAATCTGGTCGTTACCCACTTGACAGCTGACATATGTCTCCGGCGTGGTCCCATTCCCTTTGTCAGGCTCACTAACGTTGGTAACTTGGCGATGATCGTCATGTGTTTGTATCGTGAGGTTTATCTTGTTATAACGCCCCCAAACAGCTTCGACGTAATCGTCGTAGTAGTTGTTCAAGGGGTCTGTGGTATGCATGCTCAAGAACTGGTCAGGAGAGATGACGCGGATCAATTTGCCATCAAGATCCCAGATACAGAGGTCCTTCCAATTGTACCCATCCTTACTAGACTGCTTTCTAAGTTCTTCGCAAACAAGGGCCGTTGCATTCGAAACAAGTCCAGGTACTGTCTTTGTACTGCTCCCGGCCATCTTTGAAGTAACAGCCAGGCCCAGTGGGATAGACACGAGGTCCTTGTTAGATATGTTGATCCATAATTCTCCCATTCTCCAGGAAAATTCAATGAATTGCCATGTTCGGTTGTACTCCGGTAGGGCTATGTTGGAGGATGATGGCGTAACGAAACCAGCCTTTGACCCGCCCTCGTTGGTCCCGAAGCGAAGAGTGCCGTCGGCGATGTATATTCGTCCGGATGCGGCATATGTTGGGATATAGAAAGAACCGTTGCTTTTTGCTTGAATCCGCATCTCGTATTTGTTGTCGAACACAGTGAAATAGTAGGCATCCGCGTTGTTGGTTTCATTCCCAGGTGGTTTCACTGCCCATCTGAAATCGCCTTCGCCTTCTTTGTGCAGCATCAGATAATTCCCGCTGGTCGTATCCACACCTGTTACATAGGTGTAGATGGCGTTGATTCTCTTATTCTGTACGGTAACTTGTATCTGCGCATCAGGTTCCTCCTCAGTAAGTTGGTAAGAACCTCGGCGAGGCTCATGGTATCTGCCGAAGGGGCTGGGTGTCTTTGCGCGGATGTTGGAAGTAGGATATGGGGCTTCGAAGCTGAACGGCCTTGCCGAATATAGCAACGAAAAGGCGGCTATGATGGCCACGGTCGACATCCATGAAGATTGCATATTAAGACAGAGCCTGGCTTGGGAGAGACATCAGAAATTAGCTATCTGCATATAGTTACGAAGCAGAACATGAATAGCCGCCGCCTCATCGAATTTGGTATAAGAAGATATCGGGAGCCCGTGCTTTGCCTAGGGCTCGCCAAGAGTAATATGCATAAGATATAGCTCACTGAATAATTTCTTATTGGTTGAGTTGTTGCTTAGTCGTAACTGGCGCGTGGAATAATTACAAAGAGTTGGATACCAGACGCTTGCCGCCTGCTGTGAGACGAGGTTAATTATATATAATACGACTAGCATGTGAGCGTTGCGTCGTAGGAATGAATCCAGTTGACTCAGAAGACTCTATGATTCGCTTTGAGTTTGTGAACAATTCGAAAACCTGAAACCCATGTGCGTTGCAACTTCCCTAGGGTTGCGAGGGGCTTCAATCGTGTGACGGGCGGCGCTCGACGCCCTCCATCGACGCAGCGTCTTTTCCAAGCCATTGCAAGTATCCAACAGAGCCTGTGTGAGCACATGTCTGGGTAGTTAAGGTATGTAGTGGGGAAATAGTATTTGAAATGCGACAGATTTGCATGTCAGACCACTAGTCCCTGCATCAGTGTGTAACAAATGCGCATGTGCTAGCTCGTAAAGCAACCGAGGAAGGATGATGTTTCCTCTTACACCATTGTCAACGGCGTCAATACACCTTGTAGGAAACGGGCAATACGAGTCACACCCCTGGATAATCATGGTACTCATGAGCCGAGTGACTAGAGCAAAAGACGCGTCAATCTTGAGAGGGAACGGGGGCTTATCAACAAGTATTGGTAGATGAAGAGCCCGTATACTCCTTGTAACTCGCAGACTGCCAGATTACTTTATGACTTCTTTCTTGATGGTGGCGTCTCAGGCGTGAGGTTGGTAAAGTTCTTCACACCATCCCCAGAACTTCTTGGCCTTCCCTTCCTCGATTGCTTTCAGGATATCATCCCTTACGCTCTTTTCCTGGACTCGACCAAAAGGTAGAATGTACACTCCATTTGTCTCCAGCCCAACGTCGTTGGACAATCCCGCAAATAACATGGTATAGGCACCCATCTTGGCCGGATAGAAAGTCGGTTGCATCGCTGCCATGAGCCAATTCGGCTGGTGCTTCCACACTGTAGTATTGATCATGCCTGGATTCTGTGTCACACTCACGATTCCATCAGATCCCCACCGTCGTGCCCCTTCGACAGCAAGGAACCAATTGCCGGTCTTGCTCATTGCATAATCCACGGACGCGTTTTCCGAGCCTGTGCCCGCGGTATTCATGCGATCGAGCTCGGCAAAGTCAATGCCACCACGGGGTGCAAAGCGCTCGATGATCATGGACGAGGACCATATCACCCTTGTTGCGCCGGGCGTGGGAGATGCTTCTGCGGCGGCCCGAAGTTGCGGGAGAAGCTCCTGGGTGAGGAGAAGGGGCCCGACGCAGTTGACGCCAATATGGGCCTCAATGTTTTGCGTTGTTTTCGTACCGGTTGGTAGTCCTGCTACGCCAGCGTTGTTCCAGATAACGTCAAGACGGGACTCGCGTTGGGCGAAGTAGGCGGCCGAGGCCTTGATGGTTCTAAGGTCATTCAGGTCGAGATGCATATATATAAGTTCTCCCGGACAAGTTTGAGTGTCGTTACCGGACGTCGTGCCTGCTTCGTACTCGTTGATCACCTCTTGTATCGCGAGTTTTGCGCGTTCTTCAGAGCGGCAGGCCAGGTAGATCTTTGCGCCTGTGGGATACAGGAGCTTGATAAGGGCCAGGCCAATGCCAGAGTTGCCACCGGTAATGATGAAGACGCGACCATCCTGGCGGGACAAGTTGGCCTCCGTAAACGTTGGCTTTGGAGGAAGCCACTGGTCCTTGATGTCGACGATGCGGTCATACGACAGGCCGCTGAAGAGCCGTGAGAAGTCCACGATTGTGTTGGGCATGATTTGAATATATATGATATCAGGACGAAACATGTAATGTCACGACGGTGAAAATCCAGCACTGATGGATGTGATCAATCACCCGGGAGCGCACGATTCCAATGTGGTGCTTCTGCGAGGTTTGGGGGAGAGGTAGGCAAGGACATCCATGTCACCAGATTATCTATATTGTTTACATGAACTCAGGGGTAAATAGTGGAGACAGCCTGAAAGATGCACACCGCGCGCCTCCCATTCCTAATCAGATAGGTAGTCTACCTAATCATTTGGTTCTGCACATCCGCCCGCCGGGACGACACCTGCTTAGCACAGGTGCCCTAATCCCGATGATCCACTATGAAGCAGATGTAGCACATGAAATCGACTCCAGCACTTGTCTTCCCAGCATGTGAACCCAATATACACCCTTATATATTGCCTCCAAGGGGCTCTTAGACCTTTCGTGCCCGGGCGAACACCATTCGGGCTTCATGTAGTCTCCCCCAAATCTGATCCCCTGTCTTCCCTTCAGCATGTACCATGGGTTCCGGCGGAGTCTTCTTGTAAGCTCACGGGTACCTACCCACGATCATACTCGCATATTCTTGGGCCTGTATCCATCTATGTAGAAACCAACCCTCATTTGTCTTCACATACAACCTGGCTAGCTTTCATAATCTATCCTCAAGTATCTACAGCATTGCCCTTCTCCACTCCCCGTGGACCCGATCCTTCTCAGGTCTCCTGACCCGCTCTACTGAGTACGAAAGTCCGCTCTTGACTCCGCCGTCTGTACATAGCTACCAGTTGACCCGATTGGAACAGCATGGCAACCTATAGCACCAACACTACGTGCGTGTGATCGGCGACACCTTTCTCCCTAAAAAAAGTCAAGCCTTGATGCGATGGCATGTGGCTTGGGGAACAGAAATCGATAAACAAGCTCGGATTGGTGAGATAGCAGACTTCGGTCCAGCAGATCTGGTAGACATGATCGACATACAAGTGCTCGAAACCCAGCACTTATGTGATATCGTGATCACGTGAGTCATAGTGACATTCGTCGGAAAACAGTCACATATGATAAATACAAGTGTTTACTTGCCGGGCCTTGCAGGGATACGGCGCAGATGATTCGACGGGTGGCGTACATACAGGGATGAATGTCGTGAAACGTGATGAAGTGGGAATATAGGCCTACCCAGTGCAATTGCATTCTAATGTTGGTGATCCCTTCTGCGTCCACAGGTGTTTGTCGTGGAGGGCCCTTCGGGGATGGTGCAAGGTGCCGTTCGGCATGGTGTCAGCGGATGTGCTAATACCGTCAGGGCAGGCAGGGCAGTCTTCAAAGGACCTGGGCAGCCTGGGCACAGGTAGCATGCCTCCATGCATATGCACAATCTAATGTACAGTACTTACGACTTGAGGTGGTGATGAGCTGTGGGACCGAGCGGTTGCCACAGGCTGCGAGTCAAGACTTCCGGGATCGCTTGATGTGTTACCATTTTACTTGTTCTGGATCATAATTACGAGCTAAGTGCACATGTGATGAGTCCTTCTCTGAGCTGTTCTATTCTGTCGTACTCGTCCACACCGGGCTTGTTACAAGAATGTAGCACGCGTCACCAGCTTCCTCGGCAATCTACTCAAGTACCTATGTGAGCAATCGTGCCCGGGCGGAAGCATACATGTGGTATACTTGATTACCAGTTAAACCTTACCCCTGGGGTACATTGTGGACTGCACCTCCAATTCTCATCAGAATGACTTTGGCCTGTTCGAAGAGGCCCTCGAGTCTGATATATTAGCTCCGCAGCTTAGCATATAGGGCCCCGATATAAAACAACAATATATCGAAACTAAAATTATAGCTAGTAATGATGTTTCTGATACCAACATTATTATTCTGGTAGCAGTTTGCCCGGGCCTCTTGTGCCAAATTTGGAAGTAAATCACGTTCATGCCAATTTTCGTCCCTTCCTATTGCCCATTCAAGCAGGCCTCCGAATTCTCCCCAGGAAAGACAGGCTATCGGTTGCAAGGTTGAAACCTTCCCAAGGGTTTTGCTTCTGTTTTGGCCGATGCTGCCATGCGATAATGGGGCCCTCCTTTCCCAAACTATGGTGACCAATTTCAACTCGACTTGTGTAGTAGTGGAATGAGTGTTAACCTCTAGGGTACGAACTGCGAGATGACCCAGAAAAGAGATCTCCCGGGCTTGTTTCGGTAAGTTGCTGATGAAAACTCGTGGGCCGGCTTCGAGATGCTGCAATCCGCAGCCCAAGCATACTGGCGGCTACTTCAAGTAGATACTCTTGTCCTTCTAGGGTTTTTTTTTTATTTTTTTTTAAATAATTACCCCCAGTATCTACCTAGGTCCTCTTTCGAATAGTTGGCTTCTTGGAAGTGCCAACTGACACACAATTTGACATCCGCAGCACCTACCATATTGTGTGTAATCTAAACCATCAATACTCTACGCTCCTATTGACTAATTATGCCAACCAGTATGACCCCGATGTTGATACATTGCTCACAGGTGCGCGGATCAACCCTCATTCGGGCGATGGCTTGATACAGGAGAGGTCTGGGATCGGCAATGAAAGTAAAGCATCCCGGAAAACAATAACATCCAGACGAGTAGTCCCAACCTCGATGTCCAAGTAATCGATCAAGGAGTCATGCTCCAGTAACACCGTTAGCTGTCGTTCAGGCCGCGGTATCGACAAGTCGACAAGCAGAACAGGTCAAAACACCAACTATAGGCCGGTATCTCAACAGTATCACTGACATCATATCGCCCTTGTCGATGGAATGGAGTCAATAGCTCGCTGCCACTAACGATAGTGCGCGGTTTCAATACGAGATTGAAGTCGCCGAGACTCAACAACGTCCGCAGCGGTCTCCGAATACCAGGATTCTAACACACTACTGATGCAGACATAATGAGCTTGAAATATTCATCGAGATTCAACAGATATGTCATCGGTGACGGTGTTTAAGTCGACCTTCAACTCCAGCTGCGGCCATCTCCGGACATCAATATCTCAACACACTAGTCTCAACCACCTGAGGACCTCAATCGCGATCTTCCGGCTATGCTTTCGGCTATAGTGTGAAAGCTCTCCTTAATTTAGGGTGTGGCCTTCTCAGCGAATCTGCAAACATAAACTGAACATCCTTCTTTCTGCACTTCTTCTCCAATCTAATCTCGCAGTGCTTCGACGCAAGTACTAGAATCGCAGCAATGATCTTTTTTGAGCCTTTCCTGGTGGTTGCCGCGCTGGCATCCATAACCAGCGTCGCCGCCACAGAACTGGCTCCCCCGGAGGTTGATTGCTACACGATCTGGGCTGACGGATACAGAGCCCATGTCCCTACATACTACGAGAGCGTCGTTCATAGGGGCACCTCGAGGTTGATTTACACCCTCAGTACGTGTTCCCCACCGAGTACCGCAAAAGAGAACAAGACTAATACCAAGAGTATAGCACCCGTCGAGACTGTGACAACGGTTGGGGCAACTACCACTCAGACATCTACTATCACTA
Organism: Cytospora leucostoma; assembly: GCA_003795295.1. Taxonomy (NCBI): domain Eukaryota; kingdom Fungi; phylum Ascomycota; class Sordariomycetes; order Diaporthales; family Cytosporaceae; genus Cytospora; species Cytospora leucostoma. The sequence continues at coordinate 29,698 of LKEB01000089.1, forward strand.
CGACGATCTTGGCCGGTGATGCCACTTCGACTGTTGCCGCATCACCGGGATTCACGCCACTGGCGAGTGTAATCGCTGCCAATCAGGCAATATATCCCGGCCATGTCGAGAGACCCCGAGTCACTGCTCTGCCGAAGCAGTCGGGGATCAACTCTCTGTCGAGCTTGATGCGTTGCCTGTACTATTACGACTGCTACCCCGCGGAGGTCAACTGCATTGTACACATCAGAGATGTTTACACTGCCACCGAAGTCTACCAGGCCACCGAGACGGTGACGAGCACCGTCATTGCAATCGGCGTGGTTAGTGAACTGATCCCTATGCTCTTTTGCTTCCTGTCTCCTCTTCTATTCCAACAGAGGAGACCAGAAAATAGACATCTTAGCTCATATTCACCTACAGACAGCGACCGCGACCTTCACCCAAACCGACACAGTCACAGCTTCTGCTGCTGCCATCGCCACCGTATACCAGGTCTGCCAGGCCGACAACGTGATTGCCAGCTATAGTGCCACCCAGCCTTGGACCGATGCCCAGTTCAATGGAAATCTCGGTCTCTCAACCGGCACAGACGGGACCGACTGCTGCAATAAGTGTGCCGAGATGGGAGATACTTGCCAGTCTTCGGCTTACACTGATGCCTTCGCTGGTGCGAACTGTGCCTACTTCCTCGCTGGTGATGCGACCCTCCACGCCTTGAATGCTGCAACATGTAACGGAAGTTTTGTGGCTGGTATTGCGATATACTCGACTGCTGCCCTCATTGCCAGCGATGAGGTCTCGGCCAGTTCCTACGTCTTTAGTAATTCTAATTGTGGGCAGTTGGCGGTCCAGGCAGCTGGTACTACCTAGGCGGTCTCGTTCCATCTGTGTCATGGGATGGTGTTGGGGGGGGGGGGGGGTGGGGTGATAAGGCTGCGTCCTTGGGTAGATCAATATGCGGTTTCCTCGGTGTCAAAACACAGTCCACGGACATCTGGAGACGACCGGGTCAAGGGGTCTAATCACAGGTGATTTCCTACGAAGACTACAAGAATCGAGACTATCATTGAGACAATATAAAGTATATGTACTTATGCGATGCTATGTCCCCTTATCGCACCACAAATGCCAGTACAGACTTCGGAGCCTGGTAAAATTGCAGACACACCACTATATAACACCATTATCCGCGACACCTTCCACTTCATTCTCATCGAGGATAGCGCTCTCATCCGCCCCGGAGATATGCTCATGATGCCCGACAAATGCACTCTCAACATGTATCTCAGGTACTCCTGCCACGACTCTCCCCTTTGGAATCCACCAAAGTTGTATAGCTCCCAGGACTGCCACGATTAGACAGCCGCCCCAAGCCGCAGCACTGCCTCCGGCGTCATAGAAGACGCCGACAAGCGGTGAACTTACTGTCCTTGCTCCACATACCGCACTCATGGCAATGCCGTTCACCCTGCCCAGAACTAGAGGTGACGGGCACGCGTTCTTCAGCAAGATTAATGCACAGGGGGTAAGTATGATCCCAAAAAAGTTTTGCAAGAACAGACTCGCGTAGATGCCACCCGAGAGCAGCCAGGATTCAGACTGCTCGGTGCTCCCTACAGGTCGCAGCAGTGACAAGAATGGCATGACGATGTAACACAACGGATACAGAACGGTCGGTATCACGACAGAGAGCCATACGCCAACACTCTCAACGAATATCGGGAAGATGAGACCCTGGATGAACAACGCAATGAAGCCGTTCACAGCTAGATACACGCCCACATCGTGCAGGCTGAACCCCATGCCTCCAGTAAGATCCAAATGCCGGTGCTGGGTCGTGGTGGAGTTGTACGAAGGTTGATCAAGAAGATAGATGGGCAGAATGGCACCAAAAGCCATCTGGTGGAATGCGACGATGACGAGGGAGACTATCAGCATAATGACGGCGAAGTTGAGGGTCTTTCCCTGATCTCGTGTCGGTGGAGTGGACGGCGAGGGGCTGGCTTGTTGCCCTCCGGAAATATCCGGCCGAACGCTGATAGAGTGCATCGTCCCAAAGGAGTTGTGACGGAGGTCGAACCGCTGGCTCGTTGCTGTTGGCAGACCCTCCTCTGCTATAAACGGACGGGCGTGGCGTATCTCCTCCATGAAGGAAATTGGCTGGCTGGAGGTACGGATCAGTGGGGTCTCCTCATCCTGGTCCTCATCAACAGCCTCCTCCTCCACCACACCTTCGTGGTTGTCATCATTCCCATGCACGTGCTTTCCATCACGATCCTTGCAAAACCGAGGGTTTGTCTCGTCAAGGAAGAGAGTTCCCTGCAAGACCGCGACGACAACAACGGCCATGGCGACCAGATTTGGCAGCAGATATGGATAACGCCCGAAGAGACCATCCGCAGGGAAGAGATCCGGATAGAACTTGGCCGGCTGCGCGAGGAAGCCGCCCATGGCACTACCGATGATTGACCCCAGAAACCAGACAAACGGCTGCACCGCATAGGCCCTCGGTTCATGTTCCGGCTTCTTGACCATCTCGGCCACCATCGTCTGCATCACAGATACATTCCCGTTGAGGCTCCCGCCCACAAACCTCGCGAGCAGCGCAACCCAGTATGTCTTGGCCAGCCCAAAGAGCAGGCTGCTGATGGCCACGCCGCACAGTCCAAAGAGCACAACGGGTTTCCGGCCGTAACGGTCCGACACAGCGCCCCAGAACATGGCCGTTATGGCCTCGGCCACAGCGTAGGCCGACACGAGGAGGCCCGCATAAAAAGATGCGTTGACGTCGGTGCCGTTGAGGTCTTGCACCATGACGTAGGTGTACGCGAGGATAGAGTTGAAGGCGATGGGTTCCGAGAAGCGACATATGGCGAGAATTGTGAGTTGATAGGTGGGGAAGCCATCATCTTCCTTACTGCCGGCGTCCTGCTTGGTGAGGGGGCGGTTGTTGCGGTAATCACTGTCGCTGTTTTGGTACTCAGTTTGTCCGTTATTATGAGGCATGATATGGCTGGTACAAGTGTCACGGAGTGCCACAAGAGCAGCCGAGCTAGATGAACTGGAACGGAGGGGGATGGGCCGGAAGGATGTTTTTGAAGCATGCCATGCCATGCCATCGAGTTTGAGAGCGGACCGACCCCATATATAAAATCCGGGTGCCGATCAACACCATATTCGTCCGTACATATAGCGGACTTCAGCACTCATGAAGCAAACTAGCCAGATGGAATATCTGGGGCGAACTTTTGTGCCATACCGGGGGATGACAATACTATACAGCATTGATATGGAGTACCAGTCTAATTAAATTTCTCATCCAATCCTGCCGGAGAACTCCCGAAAAGCGCTATTACCCTGTAACCAATTGCATACTTAAGTACCTAGCTATGCACACACGGAGTTGGTTACCTATGGAATTACTCACTTGAGGACTTAGGTCAATCGGTGAAAGTGATGCCCTCTGACCCCGCCCCTCCCATTCGGGAGGCTGCAGATGCGGGTTGTCACTGGTCAAAGAGGCCTGTACTGCCATTCCTGTACGAAGGTATGTCAAGGGTTCTATGTGATGTTTACCGCGTCATGCGGCTTATCACCATCCGAATAATAGCCGGTGTAAGTGGCGCCAGTGTTGCGTGATTTCTTGGTGCATACAGCACATTCGCTCTGCTCACCCAAGTCACATATTAGATGGAGGAGGCTGCGGAATACGGTAAGCATATGCGGCTCGGGAGGGGATATTCAAAGCAGAAGGCAGGCGGCGGTCCAGGATTTTAATTTGGCGGCGACGTTGGACCGTCCTACCCAGTACATACGGAATTACGGTGTGCGTCCAAGAGGTTGACCATGTACTTGATTGGTTGGTAATATATATACCAAGCCTGCATGTCGTCGATACGTCCCGCAATTCCGGGTCTAAAACTGCATGTGTGAAGGTGGAGCGCAGATCGGCCAATTGTCCACGGGTGTTTAAGCGACGATGGTTTCCTTACATACAATACAATATCTATACCTACTAGTAGTACATATAAGTACCTACGTATGTTTATAGGCGTTATATGAAAAGCCCGAGTATGAGAACGATAGATAAAGCATGACAGGCCTTGTGGCCCGTCTACTCTAGTGCTACTGTACAATACAATCAGAGCACTGAGATAAGTAAGTACATGGGTATGGAGGTGAATAGCACCCCACCTTTCCCCCTCGCGGTCCTCCGATGGTCTCGCGATAGTCACTTGCTGACAGCGTCAGCTTGGGGCAGTCTCGGAAGGGGTGGATCTCAGCCAGAATGAAAACTGTAAACTATTGCTACCACGAGCATTTTCCCTTCGAGATGGTCAGCTTCGGGCGCCGGGCCGGCGGCGTATACCGGCAGAAGCGACAGCCATTGAACCCGATACAACGTAGTCTCGGCCACTACCGACCGGGATTGCGATAAGATCATGATAAGCCAGCATCCTCTCGGCCTGGTCATCGACATCGACCTTCTCTGACCTTCATGACAGCTCTCATTGCTGCTACGCACGTCGGCAAATATCCTGATCTCAAGATGGAGTATAAACGACCCGCCCAGTCCTCGCCGAACTTGAAGCCCCGGCTGATCATACACGGCGGCGCGGGAAACATCAAGCCGACCAACCTGACGCCGGAGAGATACAAGGCGATCCGGGATTCATTGCTCGGGATGGTATATCCACATTCTCATAGCAGAGTTGCACTATAGAGCAGGATCAAAGGGGACTGGAATACTAACGAGGCGGTTGACTGCCAGATTGCGAGAACCCATACCTACATGTTCACCCCCAAGGAGCCCGCGGGAATTATTCCCACCGCCCTCGAAGTAGCAACCTACGCCGTTACCCTCCTCGAGGATAACCCCCTTTTCAACGCCGGCAAAGGTGCGGTTTTCACACGGGACGGTATCCAACAGCTCGAGGCGTCCGTCATGGTTTCGCGAGGGTACGCGAAGCGGGCGGCAGGCGTCCTCGGCCTACAGCATGTCAAGAACCCCATACTTCTCGCCAGAGCTATTCTGGAGCATGGCCAAGAAGATCTCTGGGGTAAGAAGGGGCAGGGGCACAGGAACGATGTCAGCAACCGCACGGAGAGTGATATCCAAACTGAGGGAGGCGATTACTGCTCCGGTCCGGCACGAGTCGACGCACCCTCAGCGCAGGGCCACACCCTCCTTTTTGGCGCCTCTGCAGAGTCCCTCGCAAAGAAGTACGGCCTCGAACTGAGACCCAGGCGGTACTTCTTCACCCAACAACGCTGGGATGAACACGTCCGGTCGCTGGACAAGGAGAGGGCCGGCTGCCAGGCGCAATACCTTGCAAGCTGGTCCGCGGACGAATACCTCCCCCAGGGGACGACGGGGGCGGTGGCACTGGATAGCGAGGGCGTGGTATGCTGTGCGACGAGTACAGGCGGCTTGACCAATAAGCTGACCGGAAGGATCGGCGACACGCCTACGCCGGGCGCAGGGTACTGGGCCGAGGAATGGGATGATGCTGTGTCTCACAAGGTCGCCAGCCCCTACTCGTTCTGGGACCGTGCAGTTGACGCAGTCCGCCATCGAGGTTCTGCATTGGAGTTCACCGGCGCCTTGCGAGAGCTGGTGACAGACTGCCTCCTCCCTACACCCTTCCTATACGCCCCCGTTCCCAATCCTTGCCTTTCCCAACTAGCCACGACTCGTTCCTTCGCGACCTCGGGTACTGGGAACGGCGACTCCTTCCTGCGCGTGAACGCTGCGCGCACCGCAGCCGCCATAGCAAGGTGGAAAGGCATATCGTCTGCCGAGGCCCTGACGGCCGTTACCGGTCTAAACGGAGAGCTCCAAAGGTCGGCAGGAGATAGGTGGATGGTGACGGGCGAGGGCGAGGGCGGGATGATCGGGATCGAGAGCGTGGTGGTAAGGGATGCAGAGGGAAGCATCGTCGACAGTCGGTCTGAAATACTCCAGGACCACAACTGCCCTGGAATGTTCCGTGCATGGGTGGATAACGATGGCAAAGCTGTATTCCAAGTTTGGCACGACGGTGCTGATATAAAGGGCCACGACTTCGTGGGTGAAGGCCAGAGGGAGGATGTCCATGATTGTGAGAAGATGGTCCCCCTCAACGATCTGTAACTCGTGAGCGCGGAAAGAAAGGAGGAAAGCATAGATGCAACGTAAATAGATGGCATGACCAGCAAGACGGATGGGGTGTGAAAGCCGTCGCGGAAGCGGAGGTATCATTGTGTCTGGCTGTGCTGTACCAGCAGGTCCCTCCAGTCATTGCTCGTCCCCATTCATGAGCATTGTCAACCAGGAATCCGTCTATACTACATGTATGCTGCAACGCCCCGAACCCCCGAGATGTTATGCAGAAGTGGTGACCAAATCCGTGTCAGTTAAATACAGGAACCGCATCGTCCCAGGTGTGGGACTGGGGCTCGCCCGAAGGAGTAGAGAATTGTCGCTCGCCGTGACCATCATATGTCGTTCGGAGTCTGCTGGCGTCGCTCGTTCATGCCACGGCCTGGCCGTTCGCTGGTGGGGGTTGTGGTACCTGTGGGGAAGTCGTCCAGTCAGAAGGGGAGGTCCCGTCGCGACATGGCTGCTCAGTAGCTTCCACTTACCTCCAACTTGGTGCTTCCAGCCAGCATCTTCTGGAAGGCAATGCCTACGCCCTCGATCACTGCCAACAAGACGGCGCAGCCAATTGCACCGTTCCTCGCAGCCTTGTAACCTCCTCGTATGGCCAAGCTGCCACCGGTGAAGAAGCCGGCGATGATGGCATTGTAGGGGTCCTCCTTCTTCCTGATCCCCTTGACAGCGCAGTCGAATGTGCTGAATAGACCACCCCAAACGCCGAAGTTGCCGCCGAGAACAGGTGCCCGCATCTTGACGGCCGTGATGGCGCCAATCCGACGCTCACCGTATGGGCTGTTGCGGAAGCCTTTGATACCGTGCCATATTGTGCCACCGATAGCCTGTAGGAGAGGGAAGAAAAGCTGTCAGTCATGTGTGGCGCAACGAGCAGATTCGAGAAGGTGACTGGACGAAAATGGAACTGGTGACATACTCCCATGCAGAACGCACCGCCAAAGTCGTTCAGGATGACCCAAGGGCAGGGATCGCGCGTGTGATCCATTGTAGATGTGTGAAGAAGAGCTGATGGGGGGAGTCGGGTGGATTAGGTCGGCTTCAATGGTGCAGGGCGCCGCGTAAGGGTTCAGATCGCAGGACCAGGCCGATAGGCAGTATCGGGTGACAGTGGAGGCAGGGTAAAGCGGGTTGGAAGTCGTCCACCAATTTGTATTGACTGGGAGAGGTGAGGAAGGTTTGCAGCGGAATAGCCGGCGGGTGTTGTTGTGCTTGTTGGCTGTTGTTATTTATCGCTGTTTGTCGATGTTGACGATGTTGACGGTCTTGAGGCTAAATGAGTTAGAAGAGTAGACGGTGACCTCAGATGCCGCAAAGAAATTTGTTTGCCGCGCCGCGCCGCGCCGCGCCGGCAACCAAGGCTCGAGGTTGCACGAGGTACTTTGCCATACCTACCTACCTAAGGGTAGTTAAGTACCTACTTAGTTACCTACTAAGTACCTGGGTACCTAGGCAGTACACAGTGACATGCGATATGCTCAACCGAGGCCCACTTAGTAATCGTCCAGATGTCAAACTTGGAAGTCGGAAATCAATGGCCGAGTACATTCATGGAAGTTATATGTACCTCAGGGCGACTGCCTTTTCTGTCTGAGGAGGAAGCTTGTGCCCAAGTTTGCGGTCCAAGGTTTGTAATCGAGATTGACAGGATGTCTTTCAAGGTTCCTAGGTACCTAGGTATCTACTTGAGATACCTAGGTAGCTACTTGAGTACACGAGTAGACATCCAGGCAGGGTGAAGATGGCTCCCTGCGAGGGAACTGGACAGGACGGATAAGTTACAAAGATAATCTTAGCAGGGCCACTTTACTCCTGCAAACATATCCCTCGGCTGCTCCAACCTCGTTCTAGATTGTCATTTTCAAGCGCCCCTCTATCCGGTGACTCCTGCCATGCCTACCCACCCGGACTTCTACCAGAACGCCATACTACATGCTACAAGATACAAAAACCAGCGAATAAGGCTCTGGGAAGCTCACAGCTTTCGGAATACCTCCCCAAAGATGCTCCGACTCTTGATTAGGTTGACCATCCTGATCCTCTCATTGTCCAGATGTGCCGCATCACTGGCCTGGCCACACGGCAGATGCGCAGCCGGGGCGCCAAACTCCTTCTCCAGGAAACGGATTGCTGGGATGGACCCTCCTTCGCGGATGTACAGTGGCTTTCTGCCCTTGACCATCGGCTGAACGGATTCGGAGACGGGTTGCGCCTCATGTTCAGGATCAGGTTGAGGGCGGACTCGAGGTGAAGAGATGAGAGAAGACTCGGGGTTCGAGCCGTTGGAACTGCGTCTCGAGGCATGGCTGGGAGTTTGGACGGGGCCAAAGGTGGAGCTCGAATCCCGTAGACTCGGCTTTGGCTGGTGTGGTGCGGCCTCGTCGGCAGCGGTGTCGCTGTTGCCGGATCTACCGTGCTCTGTGTGTCCCGTAGGCCTCTCGGCTCCCTCGTCATCCCCTCTCTCATCTTCACTCCCATAATCTTCTACTTGGCGGCCACCCTCTCCACTCCCCGGCCGATCGTCCGCATCGCCTGCAGTGCCCCTCAACCCCCAGACCTTGATGATTGCTTCCTCCAACGTCTTGAAGATCTCATTCGTTGGATCCCCGAGCCAAGGCTCAGCCTTGTTGTCGATCTTGACGCTGACCCGATTCGTGCTCTCCAGAGCCTTGAACTGCTCGTCCAGGAAGCCCGTCAGGCTCGCGATGATATCGTCCACTTCCTGCCCGGGCACCAGCCTGAGCGAGATGGTTGCACTCGCATGGCCACTCACCACACTACCATCCAGGCCGGAGACCTTGTACCGGTGAATAGTCAGATTGGGCTCTCTCCACCGAGCCATCAGGCTTTGTTTCAACTGTTGAACAGTCCCGGCATCAGGACCCCGCTGGCTGAGGATCTGCGTGATGTCCTCGTATCTTGCCTCCTCGGCAGCTGTGAGCGGGAGGATAGAGTCGTAGAAGTGCGGTATCATGATCTTGTTGCCGGGCCCCTTGAGGGTGGACAACAACCTCGTCAGATCCGACAGCGGCTCGTCGACCATGTAACTCCCGTCAACACCCGAGTGCAGGTCAGGATAGACGCTGTCAACACACACGGTGGCGTGCAGCACGCCGCGCAGCCCGTACGTCAGACAAGGCGTCTCATCGTCGAGCCAGTAGCTGTTGGCCAGGAGGATGTAGTCGACCTTGCCGATGAGGTCCTTATTCCTCCGAACCGTCTCCTGAAAGCCACGGCTGCCGGACTCCTCCTCGCCGTCGATGAGGAAGATGACGTCCGACTCAAGCTGCTTCGCCTGGAGGAGGTCGGCCACTGCAAACAGCGCAGCCATTATGGGGCCTTTATTGTCGCTCACGCCACGACCGTACCAGTACCCGTTGATGCCTTGGACTTGGAAGGGGTCCGTCAGCCACTTGCTGTCAGTGTTGCGGTCAGCAGCCACGACGTCGTAGTGACCATAGAAAAGGATGCGTTTGCGCGCCTCAGCGGGCTCCAGCTTCCCGCTGAAGACGGCGCAGACGACAGGGTTGTGGGTCCGGTCGTCCATGGAAAGCATGTGTACGCGCGCACCCAGCCGCTTGAACAGGTTGCACAGGAAGCTGGCACCCCGGCGACAGTCCTCGACGAACTCCGGACTCGAAGAGATGGTTTTGTATGAGACGAATTCGCGAAGGGACGAGAACATCATGTCTTCAGACTTCTCGGCCGTCTCCTCGTCCGGCTTGCACTCCTCGTGGATGCGCCATACGCTGACGGCGTTGTCGTTGGCACCGGTGATGTAGAGCCGGTCACCATTATAGGTGGTGCAGGCAGAGGACAGCACCTTGCCGTCATGTGCCTTCCAGCGGCGAAGGCATTGGTATCTTTGGCTGACCTTTTCCGAGGAGGGGGACAGCTGCTGATCCTTACTATAATGGACGGTGCTGTGTTTCTGAATTGACCTGTCAGTTCCATAGTTCGAGAGGTGGGTGGGAGGGGTGAGAGGTAGACTTACTGCGGCCGACCCCGTAGTGGCCCCAGACCACAGGTAACCCCATGACAGCTGTAAGGCCATGACGTCGCCCCGGTGGCCCTTGATGACCCTCAACTTCTGTTTCGTGTCCAGGTCCCACAGCTCGACAATGCCCTTCTTCTTGCCGCTGTAGAGGAAGGAGCCGTCGATGGCCAGGGAGAAGACAGACTCGGCGACGCCGTCCTCCTCGCCAAGGCACATGATCTCGCGCTTATCCCATGCCTCCCACTCCTCCAAGCCCTCGTACTTCTGGTCCTGCTTTATCTGCCACAGCTTGATGGTACCGTCGCCGCCACCACTGATCAGAACCTCCTCGTCGGGGTCGACGAGGACGGTGGGCCCTTTGGCAATGATCATGCAGTATACGAAGCCATAGTGTGCGTATTTGCCCACGGAACCACGGTAGACCTCCAGGGTTGCTTCGGCTTCGGGTATGAGCTCCTCCCTCTTGTCCTTCCTCCTGGGGGTGCTCGTGCCGCCGACGGCCTTGGAGTCGAAGAAGCGGTGCTGGCGGACATTGGGATGATTCGGGTTGTCGTGGGGGACGCGGCGGTCTGGGTCGCCGAGGCGGACCCACTGGATTGACTGGTCCTGTGCGCCCAGGTAGACGGTGTCCTGCTGTCTGGAGTAGGCGCATGAGAAGATGTCGCCGACGTGATCGAGGCTGTAGATCTCGTAGAGCCGGCTGAAGGTGGTGGGACACCAGACGGAGACGACAGCGTCACCAGCGCTGGATATCAGGAGGGCGCGGGAGCCAGACTCGAGGGAATCAGGGGCAGACGAGGAGGAGTCGGAATGGGAGGTCGATGACGGCGAATCGGAGAGGAAGAGCCACAAGACATGGCGCTTGTGTGCCTGAATGCGACGAACGAGCTCAAAGGTAGCGAGGGACCAGACGAGAATCTCGCCGTTATGGGTGCCGGCGAAAATGTACTTGTCGGAAACGGCAAGGGCGAGTACTGAGCTGTCGTGCTTGAGCTCTTGGACACGCTCAGGGGAGGCTGACTCCTCGTGGGAAAGCGACAGGCCATTGGTGATTGTGGTTATGGTTGCTGTCGCAGCTGTTGCTGTGATCGCTGCTGCTGGTGTAGCGGTGGCGGTAGGGGATGATGGCATCATGGTGTCTGGTACTGACTGTTTGGTCAGTAGGCAGGTTGGAATTCGGTAGTTACCGGTTAATACATGGGTCACATCACGGTTTAGCGGGTATAGATAGAAACAGGATTCAGGATTGGTGGGTTGTAGTATGTGTGGTGTGGTGTTTTGATATTTGCGGTGTGTAGATGTTCCAAGGTTGGAAGGTTGTGATGGTGATGTGTTTGTGACTCGGCCCCTGCGATCCAAGCTTCCAGAAGGACCTTGGAACCCTGAGGAGCCCCCTCGTCCCCTGAGGACCCCTCTCTCAGCCCTCTGAAGGCTTAGTGTCTGCAGGGCCCAATTAAGGTTTCCTGGGGTCTGGCTCCACTGGAGTTACAACCCTGGAGTGCACCACATGTGCTATCTCAAATTATGGTACGGCCCGTCCGCCCGTGCTCAATCGTCACCCGGGCATACAATCATAGCAACAGCAACACGACAACACATCGTCCACGACCTTGTGCAATAGACCAAAAGGGAAAGGAAAAGGAAAGAAAAAAACCACTCACCCGGGAGCTGCCGGTGTTTCCACCATTCTTCTCTCTCCTCAATCTGTCTGCAACCTACACAGGAGCCATCACTATCGCCATCTCCATCTCCATACCCGGATCCGAATCCGGTTCCAGACCCATCTCGAGAGCCATCGCTTCCTCTTCTTCCACTATATCTTCCACCTCGTCCACCTCGTCCTCCGTCCCCGGCTTCAGACTCCGGAGGCGTTGGAAACGGAGCAAAGCCCGACCTTTGAAGCGGGCCCACGGCCATTTCGGCCAATCTCTGTGTCCGGCAAAGACGTGACTGATAACGAAACAAACGTCAACAACGACAATAACAACGAGGCTCCGTCTCTGCTTTGTGCCTGCCCTGCTGGATGAGGTCCTGGAAACGATATACACGGCCCTGGCTTCAGTAAAGGTTACCGATGATCCGTTCCCACTAGCCCGACGTCGGAGGATATGTGGCCAGATATATAATATGCCCCAGATGCCCATCGTCGGACACGGAATGAAGACGAGTGCCTATGAGAACAGTCCAGGTCTCAAGGGGGGCCAATCACGTCAATCACGCCAGTGCAGGGCGAATGGCATCAACCTGGGCGACTGTGTATCCCCGGAAGTCACCAACAAGATGCAGTCAGCCGTCGTCTGTGCAGATTGCACGCTCGGAAGTACGGAGGACACGCCATGGGATAATGTCCTCGCCCTCACCGCTCCTCAGATCGAAATGAAAGTGCATTGGCGATTCACCTTCACGTCACACGAGAAACAAAGGAAGAGTAGAGGATGCATGGCAGTGCATTGCATATCAGGACCACGTACCTACTTCAAGTAAGTACTTGAGTACTCAGTAGGTACTTGACCCCTGACGCGCGCCTCGGGCTTGATCTGACTTCCACCAACAAACACCAATGGATGCGGCAGTCGGCGCCCGACCCTGTCTAACTTCCTAATAGCGAGGCCAGCACATGGTGAGCTCATAACTTGGACAGGTTATTTGGTATGCCTACGACTATCTCGGAGGAGGGCAATGCTTCACAGATGTGGGCCAATCTGCGTGCCATCGACTGCAAGTGCGGCTCGATTCGGTCGGTCGGTCTATCTATTGTCGATCTCGTCATCGTCGTCCGTCGTCATCGTCGCTGCTTCTCAGTCCGGGCCGGCTGCAAGCTTGTCCTTTCCCCGTTCGTGCATGCACATCGCAGACTTGACACTTGACGTGGCATTGGTACAAGCTGGGGGCGAGACCTTCAGGAGCAGCGTTAAGGACAGCATCTCGGTGCGTACCCATATAAGGCATCTAGTTGGGACTAGAGTTCGGCGCCACCTTGCAACACAGAGACGAAAAAGCCCGCTTGCCCGGTGCGGAACGGATGAATGGATGTACATTGACTTCATCAGACAACGCGGTGTACAGGTATTGACTACGGGCACATGATCATACTGGGGTGAAACGGATATGCTGCTCTGATAGTGACATTTCCCCATGACTTGGAAGTCTGCGTCAATGCCTTCAGGTTCCAAGGTTGCTGTCCGCAACCTGATCATAGAACCTCCACTTGCTCTTGTACCCTCTGCTCAAGTCCTTCCTCAATATAAGCGCCCTAAGCAACTCTATGGGCATCTCGTTCGCCCTAAGGACATAGTCGTGGAAGTCCTTCTCATGCATCAAGCCCTGGCCTAGGACCTCCTCTCGCAGCGCGTAAAGCTGCATGGCGCCGAGGAAATATCCGGCCTGATACAATGGGCTATAATCGCCATTGAGAGACCTCCTCACCTCGCCTTCGGCCGTTGCTCTCTCATGGCCGACCGTTTCGACCAGCAGATCGATACACTGCTGTGGTGATAGTTGGCCAAGGTGGAACCTGAGGCTGAAGAGGATGCGGGCACAGCGGTGCATCCTCCAGAAGAGCGTGCCGACTCTGTCTTCGGGGCAATCGAAGAAGTCTCCTCGATCCCAGAATACTAGTTCCCAGTACATAGCCCAGCCCTCAACATAAAAGGGGGTGTCGAATAAGTTCCTATAAGGCTTGTGTCTCTGCCTCATGTGAATCTGCAGATGGTGGCCAGGGATCATCTCATGGAACGCCGTAGCCTTGCTTAGGTGCGGGCCGTTCCCTCGCATGCTCATCAGCTTGTCTTCATGCGCCATATCAGCCGTGGGATATGATACTATTATACTCGGTCCGCCAAGGAAGAACGGATTAACCCTTTGCGCAGCGGGAGACATCATGAACATGCGCCAGGTCCTCTCCACTAGGGGAGGAACAGTAACAAGGTCATGTTTTTTGACGTATGCGGCACCCTGGTCAACAAGCGACTTGACGAGCTGCGGTTGCTTCCCTGGCTCGACGCAGATGTCCTGGACGTGCCGCAGAGCCGCTTTCCAATCGTTGCCGAAGCCCAGCTCCGAAGCCGCCTTCTTCATTTCTCTCTCGCACCAAGCGTACTTCTCCTTTGCAATACTGATGAGTTCCTCTGGTGTGTAGGGGATAATTTCCGCCTCCAATTCGACAAGCAGGCCTTGGCGGCCGATGGGCTCGCCAATAATTTCGTCAGGTTCGTCGGGATGCTTTCCCACAAGTCTTGTCTCCACCACAGGGATGAGAGAGTCCAAAGCCTTCACAAGGGCCGCGTACGGTGTTTTGACCCACCAATCGTACAGCGGCTCGTATCCTGTCAAGAAATCGTTGAGATCGGCTACGACACGGCGAAGTGCATGCATGTTTCTGACAGAGCGGTAGGCTGCTTCCTTGTTGACGCTCAACCTGCCTGATCCCACTAGCGAAGCAGTCTCGAGGATTCTACCTGTCGCCTCGTGCATGACCTCGGCAACACGCTTCGGCTCCAGCTCCTCAAATCGGCAAGCCTGGCGGGACTCGCATAATCTCACAAGATCCGGTGCAAAGGGTAACAAGGGCTCGGAAGTTTCGTTGCCCTTCCGATTGAGCTTGGCTTGTCGAATTCTCCTGTTCAGGTACCCATGCAGTAATATGTAGTCGACCCGGCCATCCTCATCGTAGACCTCGAAGGGGGCTTTCTTGAGAGATTCAAGCTCATCGGTATAGTATTGCAAGAGCGCAAAATGCCGATTGAGTGAAAATTCGACAGAATAGAACTCATTGAGAGCCTTTTCGTCAGCTGTGATGCGGACGACACGGTCTTGCATGCTTTCCATGCTTATCGCTCTGTGCTTGTTGGCGGTGGCAGCCATGAGGTGGGCCTGCCAGCTCGCACGTAAAGGGTCAGGAAGTACCGATTGCTCGTAATCCGAGATTGAGATATCTTCCCAGTCAGTGTCGGCCATGGTTACTCGCTTTGGGTCAGATCTGTTATCTGTGCAGGTCGTAGGTGTTGATCTGGTCAGTCGCGATAGTCTTCATGGACGGTGAGACGCTCGATTTGTAGATGCCATCTGCATGAAGTGCAAACGATGCAAAGGGGCAAGTCTGCCGTCCACCGAGTTGGTAGGCTACATATGAGACATATAGCTTTGGTAGGAATGGTATCAACTAACAGTAGGGAGAGACAAAGCTTTAAGACATGTTGAGGGGACCGCTAGGTAAAGCTTATCAGTGATACTTGATGAGGAGCTCCTGCCAGTGCCTCCCTTCGGCATTTGACGGGTTTGTGGGACCGACCTCGGCAGGGAATCGATATCTAGCGAATGCATTATCTACGATCATGGCGGGTGGAATGCGATCAGGCTCCTGTACGAGAGCAAGCCAAAGGTGCCAGCAATAGAGAAACTTTTCTGGTTATCTCCGGCCTCAACACCGAAACCAAATGACATGTGTGTTAGGCCAGGCTATTAGAGGTGTTTTACAAGAGGTGCCTCTGCTTGATATTGTAAACTTGAAGACTTCGAAAATTTACCTACATGAGTAGGAAACCAGATTGGCCCCTATGAGTGGAGGTCCTCTTCCAATATATGTGAGACCGGATATTGTTATTAGTACTATCAGGAGCCGAGAACCTTGGATATTGTTCGTATATTCATCTTCAGGGCTAATATAGTAATATATAATAGGTCATCGGGACTCACATATTCCCGGGGCCGCTGCTAGTCACTTGAGCAAGCAACACTTAAGGCCCGAATGTTGTTGAACAACATTAGGTGTCCCTGTCGGAACCTATGCTCAGTATGCATGGCACCTGAACTACACGCCAGTGAGGGCTCTGTAGGAGCCCTCTCACCACACCATTGAGCCGTGTTTCAGGCCATGCTTGTCCGTCTTGGTTCATCAACTCAGTTGCTGAAGTCCAGGCTCTGTTTGGAGGGCAGGTGTTAGTAAAGTCCGCACCAGGATGCAGTGGGATTAAAGCCGAGGAATCTTTCTCTGACACCAATGCACTTTAGAACCGGGTGGCCGGCTCATCCGCTTTACTTCACTGGGTATGTACCTACAAGTCGAGTAGGGTGCTTAGCCATCTGGGGAACCAACTACAATTAACCTGTAGGTAGTTTTATTTAGACTATCATCCATCAACCAATCTGGCAACCCTGTATAGGGGAAGAAGGCGAATGAGCGGAGTCGAGTTGGAGTGCATTATGGCCGTGTACATGGCTTTCTGTGCAGGGGCTAATCCAGCAGCCAAGGATACTTGGGCTTGTGGCAATGGGAAACACGGAGGAAAGAGACATAAGCCGTTGCTTGGTTCAGTACCAGATTTTCAGACCTTGGAACAGTAGACGAAGCTCCTAGTACCGACCGCAGGTATGGGAGAGATGGATCCCGAGATGCCAAGGCTTGCTTGGTGGAGTGAGGCAATGTTGGCAGAGAGGATTTCGAGACTTCAAGTATACTCATGTGTTACGTTTCCAGCTGTTCCGTACAAGCTTGAGCTAAAATGAAAATTTCCTACATGACACGATTCGAGCCACAGTTTCCTGTTGTCCTGGTGTTTCGCAGACACAACTATTTCATCACCAGTCGAAGACTCACCGTTCAATATTGACTTCCATTATCACTTCCAAGCCAGAATCTCACTTTGCAAGACCCCATACCAAGCGTCTTGACTATCCGCCCATTTCTCCAGCAGAGCCTTCGTCTCGTCGCAATCATCCTCTGTGAAACCATGCTTCAACCAGCTTTCTCGGAAGGGGTCTCCCTTGTTGAATCTGCCACCCATGGTGTCTAACCACCATCCCACTTTCTCCCTGCCCGCGACGATCGTCGTGGAACCACCGATGACCACCTTCCCGAAGGCTATGTCGATGTCGAGGTCCCATCCTGCGGACCGGAGATATTCCTGCATGCGCAGGCCGCAAGGCTCGCCCGTTCCAACGACGGCAAAGAGCCTGTCCGTGAGCTTGCGCTGGAGTTCCTCGCGGAAAGGGTGATACGTTATCGATGCTGCGTCGCGGGCGGCGAGGAATCCGTCGGGCTTTAGCACTCGGCGGATCTCTTTCAAAGCGTTGACGGGGGAATCCGGCGCCGGGGCTAGGTGGATCAGCGTCTGAGACGTATACACCACGTCGAAGCTCTCATCTGGAAACGGTAGCCTCTCCAGCACGTTTCCGTGCTGGAATTTCAATACCTGCTCCGGGTACCCTTTCGCCCTTGCAAGGTGCGCGGCAGACGAAACGACTGCTTCACCGATATCGACGCCGATCACGCGCCCACCACTGGTCTGGTCGACGAGCCTGCGAGGTTTGGTACATTGTGGTCAACCCCTTGTGTGACCCATCCAGGATACCATTGGGGTGAAAGGCTTGACTCACTCAGCGAAGCCGATTGTGATGGTGCCTGGGCCAGAACCAACATCGAGAATCTTGTGGTGAGGCTTGATGTGGGGGATGACGAAGGCGGCATCGGTGTGGATCGTGCGCGAGGCATGTGAGGATGTCGTGGTTTTGGAGTATCCAAATGTGTAGCCACTTTCGGGCGTGGATTCTGGTGATTTTGTATTACTCATTTTGGATATCGGTTTGGTCGTTGTTTTTTCTTCTTTCTTCTTGATTTTCCAATTCTCTATCTCTATTTTGATAATCTTCTCTCTCGATAGTCGCGCCTGCTGTTTCTTCCACATTGCTTCACTATTCTTATATAAGCCCAGAAAGTGGCGACACTGGATCGAGGCCGGGCTATGAACTCCGTTGCGGGACCGACCCGGGGCGAATTCGGCACCGGGTTCGGGATACTCCCGGTGATGGTGATAAGTGGCCACAAGCAACAGCTGGTCTACCCACTACTATTCAAGTACTAGATAGGTAATCAAGTATGTAATCGATTCTAAAGACTGTGTTACTGTCGTTGTATTGTCGACATATACCATGTATCTGATGCATGAATATGGAAGTATCAGGTTCGATCTCGGTCACACCTTGCCGGGCTTCCTCTTCCTGGCATCATCTCCTTCCAAAGACCTATCCCCCCAGAACACCACGGATTGCCTACTAAGTACCTAGGTACATACTCAAGTACGTATACTCAAGTACCAATGCATGAACGTCACCAGTAGCTATGCTGCCCACTATGGTCTTCGGGCATAATCATGAAGGCAATATATATCTCTTCTATTACCTGGCATCCCAATGCCACCTCATACAACACACCGCTCACCAACGCATCATACCCATCTTTCCCATACCAGTCAGTCGTAGAAAAAGGTCAGAGCTTGAAACGTTCCATCTTGCGAAGCTTCTTGCCGAATTTGAAGAAGATGATAGGCAAAGGGATCATGAGGACACAAAGAAAACCAAGAAGGGA
Organism: Cytospora leucostoma; assembly: GCA_003795295.1. Lineage (NCBI taxonomy): Eukaryota > Fungi > Ascomycota > Sordariomycetes > Diaporthales > Cytosporaceae > Cytospora > Cytospora leucostoma. Next base: position 48,190 of record LKEB01000089.1, read on the forward strand.
GTTCCCCCATCCCAGGCCAAGAGTTTCGTACATGGGAGTGCCAGCGAGGGGCAAGAACGCACCCACCAGGCTCCGTAGTTCTGTGTTCGCTGCAATGGCCGAGGCGGCGTACATGGGGTAGCAGTCGACAAGGTACCTGCGAAATGCGTCAGTCCGGGTTCATACGTTACGAACCGGTGGTCGCATGTTTCTATCGGAAGACCTCACGTAGTGATGGGCAAGAACAGACCCATGATGCCTGTACCGAATGGCATCAGGCTTATGATACTGCTCATCCAATGCACCTTGTACTCCGCTGACCACCCGTACCAGAAGAAGGTGATGGGCAACAGCCAGGAAAAGAATATGGAGACGGCGAGCCTCATCTCGGGCTCAAACTCGCCATTATTCGCCTTGGCTAGCTTGATGACGGACTTGTCGCTGTACAGCGTGATAAAGATCCATCCCAGCGTCGTCCCGCATCCAAGACCCAGGTAGACAAGTCCTGTCAGGCCGACGTTGAACCCGTACGTCTCCTCAAACACGGTGGGGATGGTCGTGAAGAGAAGATACATGGTACCGTACGCGAAGGAGATGTATAGCGTCAGGAGAAGAACGATAGGCGAGAAGATGAGCATCTTTAGCGGCCGGATGAGGCCATTGATCAGTATGCGACTTTGAGAGGGTTTTGGGCCTGTGGCTGTCTCATAGCAGCTGCGCAGGTCATCCCGGCCAAGCTCCTTCTTAAACCTGACGACTTTGTTGTCGATGAGGACGCGGTGGCTAGTCTCTTGGTTAAGGACCTCGATCAAGACGGTTATGACTCCGGCGATGATGAGTACGATCCAGAAGTCCCAGCGCCATCCTATCGTCTCTGCTATGAAGCCGCCAATGAGAGGGCCGATAACAGGGCCTGCGCAAGTAAGTTTGTCAGTGAACCAAAACACTCTCCGAAATATCTTGTCTGTCTGGGACCCCAGGAGACTTGAGATACGACACACTCAACTAACCAAACAATGGACCAAGGGTCCAAATCCCCATCGCAAAACCCCTCTGCTCTGGCCCAAATACATCTCCAATAACGGCGCCACCGAGAGTCAAGCAACCCGCGCCGCCCACACCAGCGAAAAATCGGAAAACGATGAGCGCTGATATATTAGGCGCGAGCGCACAGCCGATCTGCCAGAGGCAGAAGAAGATATTTGCCACAGTTAGGATAGGTCGGCGTCCATATATTTCACTCAATGGGGCGAGGAACATGGGCCCTATAACGTAGCCCAACAAGTATATGCTGACCGTCAGGGCTCCCATTATCTCGCTCGTCTCGCCAAACTCGGTCATTAGGCTTGATATCCCGGGAGACAGGATGGATGATGCGAAGGGCGTGAGGAGTGTGATGGCGGATAAAAGACCGACTAACATCCACTTGCGAGACGTTGTGAAGTTCAGGGGCATATTTGGGTCGTCTTGCCCGTCCCATCCCACTATACCCTCGTCCAGGTTCATTTCTGGTAACGGATTCCGGCGGATGCCCTCACCGTCAGTCTTTCGATTCCGCCCCGAGACGGCAGATAGTACACGCGAAACCTTGGACTTAATGCTGCCGCGGGTCTCGATTCGCTGCAGACTCTCGGCGTCGTGGACCTATAGCAAGGGCGAAGGGAACGGGAAGCGTCAGCGGCAACCTCCATGCAGACTCGGGGAAGTCCGGTTTCATGCAACGAATATTGTGGGGGAATCAGGGTGAATGGACGAAACCTACTCTACTCAGTTGACGGTCGAGCTCGTGGCCCAGGATCGTCTCCTCCACGTCCTCATGCTCGAGATCTGGATTGCCATGGTCGGCCGAGTCGCTGGTATATACTGAGGCATCATCATTTTCGAATCTTGATGGTGGCCTTGAGGCTTTCTCTGGGTCGCTCAAATTGCCTGTGTCCCGTTGAGACTGGTCAGCGGCCTCTTCAGCCGCTCCCGGTTTGGGCCTGGTGGTCTTGAGCTCCTTGTCCTTCTCCTCCATCTTTGTTTAAGCAGACGTCTAGCAAGGTGCGAGGAGGAAGTGAACGTGGTCTAGGGGGCTCGTAGACAGATCCCGGGATCCAGGTCAATAACCTGGGCGAGGGGATACGACAACACGGCGAACAGCTCAAGACCAGGGGCGCAGAGCACTTAAGCTTGTTGAAAAGAATTATGGAATCCGTCGAATATTTTGCAGGATTTCGGCACCCAAGGTAATAAGCACAAATTGGGCCTCGGAGGGAATTAAGAACCGGCCCCGGTTGGGGATGGCAGTCAACTCACATCCTCCGGGGAAGGTTCGTAATTCCCCCAGATTGAGGGGGCTGCAGCAGTAACAAACGATGCAGGAGCCGCCAGTCTTGGACCCGGATGACACTGACAGGCTGACAGCCCTGGATGTCCGGCAAGTTTCCCCAACCGGGACACCTGATATGCACATGCCGCCGTCCACGGTCTAAAAGTGTCGACCAACGAGAAGGGGGCAAAGAGGGTTTGGCAAGATAGAATTTTACAGAATGCGGCAAAGATACTTTGAGTAAATCCTCGTTGATGTTCCTTGCCTACAATGCCTGAGTGCTTCCAGACCACCGTTGCTTGAAGCTCGGCATTGTAGCAGCAATACCCTAGGGTAACTACCTAGGTACCATGTATCAACAGCACCTGGGTACGGGAGTTATTTCAAGGGTTTTATGTGCTGGAATTGGCGGGTTAGGGTTATAGTCCACATAAATGTATCAGTCGTCGATACAATAAAAGGGTAAATATATGTGCAATACAAACCTTTGATCATTCAAAAGTTGTTATTATCAGAATTTGGGACACATCGGCCCTGTTGACCTACTTTTACCTGTCTAAAGATAGCCTATGAGCTCCCGAGGTCATAAGTCGAAACCTTAGTCGACTAAGATAGTCAAGGCATAGAACAATGGGGTAGCTTGTACGTATGTAGTTCAAGTGAGATCAAATATGCGGTAGGTGTTGGATAAAAGCCATGTCCATTCAGGATTCTCTTTTCAGATAGTAGTAGCGTAGATATTGCGTAATCAAGGGTTGACTCAGGAGACAATGTAGGCATTGAAATGACTATATCCCTTCTATAATGATCCTGGATGCTGTCCGAGTACTTATATTATTATTAGGTGGTTAATCAAGTATCACTTTGTATCACAACGTTCCTTCCTTGAGATTTCGTAACAACGAGGATTTCCGGGCCATTGCAAAGTACTTGGTAACATATCTATAGCTCGAGGAAAGTAGACGCTGGGAAAGAGAAGAAGACGTTGATCAGGCAATTATCTCTACACAGGTCTAGGGAGGATTGGTGGCCCTTGAAGTTGTTGTTATAGCCTGCTATTCAGCATTCAATTAACTAATTCAGGTCAAGGGTCGGTCACTACCTACTATGTATTTAGTCAGTGGATGCTAATACATTCCGTTGTATCATTGCGGCACTTGTAAGAATTTTGTCAACTCACATACTTTGTGTGTAAACACACCCTTCACAAGTATCGATTTGGGTCCCAAGGGCACGATGACGCCCACTGACGTAACTTTTGGATGACAACCATCCCAACCGCCAATCGATTGATGCATACCTAAGTACTTTAAGCATGTACTCTCATTGTCATTTCCTCTTCCCATGCCTGCATTTTCCTGATCAAGCTATTGATATTTTCAGAAAAGCTGGCCCTTTGTCTATCTGAGTACTCATACAACCCAACCCCAGGCTCAAACTGGCTTGAAAGCGGATAACTATGACGGACCATACCACCAAGCATCACGTCGCGGGCGAGGAGCGCACTACCAAGAGCAAGGTTCTCGAGACCGGTGCTGCCTTGACCCAGGTGAGGACGACCCACGAGCAGCAGGGGCAGAGATGATAGGACGCCTGGAGGAAATCAAGAACTACTCCAACTAACCATCTGTGCGTGCATTGCAGGACTTTGCACCTGTCAAGAGCATCTGCGCCCACCTCAACGCCTTCCATGTCTACGCCGATGACCCAAAGCGCTTCGTCGAGGCTAACCACTACTGCACTCATTTAACAGAAGGTCATTACCGCCGCCACCCAGCTGTCACATACCAATGACATATCCCCATCCGCTGATCATGTTACCATCTTAGACGTTCGCCAATGCATTCTTTACGATAGCCCTAACCCGGGCGCTCGTCTGATCGGGATCGAGTATATGATCTCGCCCAAGCTCTACGAGTCTCTCGACACCGACGAGCGCAAGCTCTGGCACAGCCACGTCTTCGAGGTCAAGTCGGGAATGCTTATCATGCCTCAGCCCTCACAGCTCGTTCCTCAGGCTGCCTGGGAGAAGGCCGAAACTGCCGAGATGGAGGACGTCGTCGAGCTGTACGGAAAGGTTTACCATCTGTGGCAGGTGGATAAGGGCCACAAGATCCCACTGGGTGAACCCAAGTTGATGACGAGTTTCACCGAGGCTGAACAGATGCCCGACTTTGAGAAGGCGGTGGGAGAGCGAGATTCGCGGTTCGGTGGGGTGGACTGGCGACGGAAGAAGGAGATCCGGGAGCACATCAAGGAACCTTTCATCCATCCTGATGCTGATGCCACTTGGAATTGAAGCCGTCAGTGAATTTCCACAACAGTGGCACATTTCCAGGGTTGTGACATGAGACAAGGGCCTTCTCAGACGTTGGAGCCTTGTTGGCTACGCCACAAGCATCAACCACAGAGCCAAGATAACGAGGATATCCATCAGTTCGTGGTCTGGACGAGCTTCGAACACATCAAATCTCTTGGTGCGAACTACGGTGGCTTGTTCGTCTAGAGTCGTAAATCTCTGAACACATCTGACACCCGAGCTATTTTTGTGCTCAGTCTCTAGAGTTGTAATTATAATCACCTCGTCTATTGTCCATGCTGGAGCAGTCATGGCGCATCGCCAGCCAATAATTATAGCTCCAGTGCTCTCGGCCCGCCAAGTCGATTACACACCGAGGTCGGCCTTTCCATACTTTTCCATGTCCTTTTCCCAAGCAGTCCGGGCCTCATTCAACAGCTCTTGTTGTGTGAGAACATCCAAAGCTGTTCCAGCCAATGCCTTCCCAGCCCTCAGGCACCTCTCGAATGCGTCCTTAGTCCCCGCTGCCACCGCAAATTCAGGAGTGTGGGGACCATGCCCCTCCGGCCCAGGTACAATCGAGAACCCGACGTGAAGGCTTGGTATCTCATAGCTGACATCTCCCTGATCCGTACTTGCCCTCGACAAGCCCCTTGCCTCGTCCACATCCTGGTCGATCGGAATCTCCGATGTGGGTGGCTCGTACGGATCGGCCTTGGTCGGGACAAGGGGATTGAAATACCGAGTGTAGCATCGTGCAAGTGGCCGGTTGGGAACGTGATTTGCGTACTCCTGCAACGCCGTCATCTTAAGCCTCGCGTCCGTCGCCTTGGCGCCTGCTTCGAAGCAAGCGTCAACCTTGGCCTTGAGCACTCTCAGCCTGGCCTTAGTATCGGCCCGCACAGCAAAGACTCCCGCAGCATAGGCGTGGATAATGTTTGGCGCGGCTCCTCCATCGGTAATATGTCCCTGGATGATGTCCCCCGGCATGGTTTGCTGCCTCAAGACGCTCAGCGCATTGTACGCCGTGACCAGTGCATCCAAAGCATTGATCCCGAGCCACGGGCTAGCAGCAGCATGGGCCTCGCGGCCAAAATACTCCACCTTGAACCGCGTGTAGGCAGTTGTTCGCATAAGTGCGCAGTCATACGTGATGCCGGGGTGGGACATGAGGCTGACGTCCACTCTGTGGTCTTTGTACGCTCCCCTCTGGATGAGCCTGATCTTGCCGCCGCCGCCTTCTTCTGCGGGTGTACCGAAGAGGATGGCTTTGCCGGGAAGAGATTGCTGCTTCATCAATGCAGCAGTGGCAAGGCCTGCTGCGACCGAGGCGCTGGCGATAAGGTTATGACCACAGGCGTTACCTATTCCTACCAGGGCGTCTGTTGATGGCCCCGTCAGTTGTGTGGAAACACTTTTAGGTAGCGCAAGGGTTGCACTCACCCATCTCGACATTGAAAGACACTACCGGTCCCTTCCGTCCGCTGTCATACACAGCCATCCATGCCGTCTCGAGCCCGTAGATCGAGGGGCAAGTTTTCCATCCCTCTTGCGACTGCATGAATTTGACGAGAGCCTCATGAGCGATGTACTCCTTGTAGTTCAGCTCCGGGTGGTCGTGTATCTTCTTGTTTACGGGCCACAGAGACCCGGCGATGCTGTCAATGTAGGAGCTAATGTCGCTGAGATAAGTCGGTTCAGGGCTGGCTCTGAGGTGGGCATCATCATGGGATATGATAACGTAGTCGTCATCTCGGTCCATCTTGCTCAGCGTTATCATATCCGTCTAAGGGTGAGTGGTTATGCCAACACGATGGTAGGGAGACAGGATTAGGTGCTGATGTACGCCTGGGAGGCCGACATTGAGCCATTGGTGGAAACGCCTCAGCAGATCCGCCGCTACTTCATGGACCTACAGCACCTAGGGCCATAATGTAGCGGGGCCGGAATGAATATGCCTGGTATCTACATCGTGACTGCACGGCAAATGAGGGGCTTCTTGGCTCTACATATCTAGATCCACCAGATCCGGGCGTGCATGTGCTGTTCCGTGGCTTTCCCACATGCCATCAACGACATTGCTACCCAATACAGGGGGCAACTCACTGATACACGCATTCCTTATCAAATCGGCAGGGGGTTGTCGTGATGTACTACACGGATACCAGCAGGTGGACGTTATCCAACAGCCGAGGGGACGACTCCGATCAGTCGATGTGAACCGGCACCTTATCTGATCTCGCAAGACGATCCGTGGTCGTTGCTGTCGGGTTGAGTCCAGGAGCAGCAATATGTATGACTCCAAAGTCCTCATGTGGGCTGCTGTGAAGGCGGCAGCGAGCACTTCCAAAATCATATTCACGGATATAAGGTGGTGTATACCAGCACGGGGCAAGCACCCCTTGAGAAGCTATGGATATATGCAGCCGCCACGCGGCCGCCGAGGCCAGCGATCCTGAAAAGAAACAGGGTGGACACGATGCCGAGAACATCACCAGTCTCGAGGCACTCCCTAGTCATCAACGAGTCGACTTCACCAAGCTCGGTATCAAGGACGAAACGGGACAGCTCGCCACTCGCGCTCTGGCGAGCGGCCCTGCTGATCCCGTGTCATCTAAAGAAGTACTGCGAAAGGTCGACATGTACATATTGCCATTCCTCTGTGTGACCTACGCCCTGCAATTCATCGACAAGACCTCGCTGTCTTACTCGTCCGTCTACGGACTCATCGGAGACAACAATCTTGTCGGGCAGGAATACTCTTGGACATCCTCGATCTTCTACTTTGGCTACCTCATTGCCGAGTACCCCGGTCTGCTCATGCTTCAGCGGTTCCCAGTTGCCAAGTTCCTCGGTGTGAACATCGTCCTCTGGGGTGGAATCCTCATGACGACCGCAGCCTGCAGCTCGTTCGCTGGGATCGCCACGGTGAGGTTCCTGCTCGGTGTCATGGAGGCCACCATCTCGCCTGGATTTGTTGCCGTCACTGGGATATGGTGGACGCGCACGGAGCAGGCCGGCCGATCGGCTCTATGGATCTCCTTCCTCGGCATCGGCAGCTTTGTGGGCGTGCTGATCGCGTATGGTATAGGGCATATCACCACCGGAAGCCTCTCGGCATGGAAGTACATCTTTCTCATTCTGGGCGCCGTCACCTTCCTATGGGGCTTCCTATTTCTCCTCTTCGTGCCGGATAGCCCGTTGGAAGTGAAGTGGTTAAGCGAGGACGAGAAATTGGTTGCTGTGCAAAGGATCGTGGCGAACCAGACGGGAACAAAGACACGGCAGCTCGACCAGCGTCAGATATTTGAGGCTGTCAAGGACCCGGCGGTCATCATCCTGGGTTTGATATCCTTTGTCAACGCTATTGCTTCAGGGGGCCTCTCGTTCGGCTCGTTGATCATTGAGGGCTTTGGGTTCTCTGCCATCAACACGACTCTCATGAATCTACCATTGTCAACGGTTCAGGCTGTTTCTCAGTTCGGCTGTGGCTGGCTAGCCAGGAAGATCCCGGATTCAAGGCTTCATATTGCGACATTTGCAATGATCCCTCCCATAATTGGGACATGCCTGATCAATCAGCTCCCCTCCGGAGACAAATGGGGCAGACTCGTCGGCGTCTGGCTACTCGGCACATATCCCGTCGGCTTCATGACCACTTTGGGACTTCTCTCCACTAACATTGCGGGTAGCACCAAGAGGTCCATGGCGTCTGGATGGGTCTTTGTCTGCTACTGCGTCGGTCAAATATCTGGCCCGCAGTTCTTCAAAAGCAGCCAGTCCCCGACATATCATAGCGGTATCGTGGCGATGCTGTGCGGGTTCATCCTGAACTTGGTACTAAATCAGATTCTAAGGTTTCATTACATTCTGGAGAACAGAAGACGTGACAAACTATTGGAAGGCAAATCGGAGGAGGATATTGCTGCGATGACAAGAGAGAGTGAGGCCCAGGGGTTCGAGGACGTTACTGACAACAGAAACGTGAGTCCATCCACAGCGTCATTGTCCATCTTCGATTTGAGCGTTGTCAACTGACAATAATTGCGCAGATTATGTTTCGCTATGTGCTTTAGACGGGGCGGAGCAGGCGACGGATCCTAGATTCGATCACGACTGTCGAACTCGTGGTGGTTTCAAGACGAAGCTGGGTGGCGAAGTGAACAATACCAGATACGTAGGAGAGACAGCTCTGCTAGCATAATGAGATCATGGAGCTCCGTGTAATGGCCAATATATACAAGTACACACCCTCGCGCAGCTCATGGGATGCTCGGCTGAGTACACACACTCCACATGTGCTTAGTGCAAGAAGCTCTGAAAGATCCTCCTGATACCGGCCAATTAAGGTGGCAATAGCGTGGATGAGGTCGCGCATGAACATAATTTTATCCCGCGGCGACGCCTCATATATTGTGCTGGAAACGCAAAGCGATTGCACAAATAATGGCAGCAAGATGGAGGTGGGGATGAAGTGTTGCATGACAGGAGGGGTACAGTCCACAGGCGGCGAGCACTCGGTTTGAGACAGGCAGCTACATGAATACGTATATAATGTACGTAGACCAAGCGGAAGATCGTATGCAAGCCGGTATGACAGCCTGTATACCTTGTGCTGCTCGTCTTCAACTTACCGACGGTCAGTGGTCTGGGCACTCCGACGCATGGCTCAAGGCGGCATGTCGCATGAGAGTTGAGACGGGGACTGGTCTGTCACTTTGATTCCAGAGTCGCCATATTTGCCATTGTAGGCCAGTAGAGCGGCTACAGAAGCCAGGAGTGAAAGCGATCCCGAACCGGCTGAGGTTGTCGACATCGTGTTCGTGTGCTTTGATTAGTAGTAAGTCGAACGCCTGCACGGCAGCACATCAGGAGCAGGGAAGCTCGATCGGCAAGAATACCGAGGCACCAATGGAAGCGATCGTCCCTGCCATTATTATACTTAGTCACAAGCTTGAAGAGGCGCCGGGTTCGGGCTTCAGTCACTTGGACCGAGTACGACTCTCCCATAGCATGTGCCATCGGAACCCGCTGCCCATTGGCGAGGTGGCCAAGCCTCAGAGCCGCAACGGGACAAGTTTATAAGTGGGCTTCAGCATCTGATCAAAACACTCGCTCGAATCACGCACTGAGTACACGCAAGTATAATCGTAGCCCACTGTAGGCCCTATATTCCCACGACAAACATGTGGGAGGGACAGATGTGGCGGGCAGTAAAGGAGTCGAGGGGCAATCACATCCATGCTTGAGGTGCATTCATACAAACATACATGCATGCGCTTCTGGCTATGTCAAAGCGGCGAGGTCGGACTGAGAAAAAGGACATTGGCTATGTCCTTGACGACGTTGTCGGCCAAACAAGCCCCTCCCCACCCCCCCTTTGACATGGACCTGCAGATGCAAACCCACAAGCACTGTGACAAGGCAGTAACAGTTCTCTGCCGGAGCAAGCCACAGGATCGATCCAATGGCTTTGACCCATGTTCAGTTCAATATGTTGGGAAACAGCCGAAAACCTAGTTTTGCCTTTTCTGGGAGAGTCTTACTAAGGGGATAGGATCGGGGCTGAAGGCGTCCGACATCAGATCCGTCAATGAGATAGGTAAAGACCAGTGTGATAGTACAACGTACTACCCGGAAGTCCCGCTGCTCATCCCTCGGGGCCCGGCAGCCGGGCGAGGGACTCGGACTTGAGCTTTGAGTCTTGAATTTCGGGCGCGTTGTTATATCTAGGATTTCCATCCGCGTGGGTCCATGGGCGCACATGGCCTCCCAGGTCCGTCAACACCAGTGTAGACTCAGTACATACGGTGGTTCTGAAAGCATCGGCCGGTCATATCAGAGAAAGTTGGGCGGATGGGTTGATGCAGCGGCTTGGGCACGTACGCAGTAAACGAAATATTCATGTGGTTATGGTGGGGGGTGGGTCTTTCTTCCGTTCCTCCAGAATATGCGGCTGGGGTCTTCCGAGTCTGAGCTGACGAGACCTGAGACAGTGAAACTCAGTAAAAAGAAAGCATAGATATAGATATACATTATATGTACCGTTGTACGATTGTGCATGGTTTATGACATCAGGGGGTTTGTCGTGATCTCTCGCACTCGTCAGCTCAACCCGCGTTTCTTCAGCGGTTCCATGTCGACTCTAAGTGGGAACAGAGCCATCATTGGGGTCCGCATGGTGTACAGTAGTAGTTATCATGATGTACAGTAGCTACTACACTATGGTAGCTCGGAGGTACCCCGGCCTGGAGGATCGTCGTCAGGATAAGACACTGCGGATTCGACACATTTAGTGGTCCGCACCATATACTTTGGTTGCCGCGTAAGCACCGTGGTAGATGACATGCACTCAAGTATATATGGGGCTAGACGAGAGGAATGCGAGGTGGAGTGGAACCATGGAGGTGACAAGGAGGGACTCGGCCAGGACATACATGTACGCTGCGTATGTAAGTACTGAATCATATACGTACTGCAGTATTGACGCCGATCTCCACACCTTGTGGGCCCATGTAGGGCACCGGTCTTGGGCAGGCACTCACCTTTGGATTATTACTTCTCGATCGGTATCGAGAGACTTGGTAGGAGCGAGCAGTCTGCTCAGTCACGAAAAGCTCGCAGGCATATGAGGAGCGTGGGAGGACAAAAAAGCCCAATGCCTGAAGGATTGAGGGGCCCGTATATGTGACGCTGGGCGCTGACAGCTTCATACAATCTAGCCACTTCAGGATCCGGGATCACCAGAGCCGGTCAAGTTACAGGTAGAGACCAGCGTCTTGCAGCGCTGCATTTCACCTTAGGCGAGATCCCATTCGCATGCGTATGGGCCATAATAATTCCGCTTCCACATGGCTCCCACTCCAGATGTCACAATTCAGAATCATCCAGTGGGGCCTTTGTTGGGACACTGCTGGAGACCGGTGGCTGTGGGGAGGAGTACCGCTGTAGCACTCATCGGCAGCAGTGCTACGGCATCTGGGCAGTGAAGGCAAGGTGAGCCAAGGTAAGAAAAGTGAGAGAGTGAGAAAGAGGGCGATCATGTGCGACCCTCCCTCCCTGGCAGCATTGCCGTCTCCGATTCGCCCACAGTCTCCTGCCCTGAAGCGCAGTCAGTTCCGAGGCAAAGATTATGTACTATGTAGGTAATGATCACGGTGGGCCCTCCTAATCGGGTCTTTTAGGTGCCTATTCCGACATCTCAGATACATACTTACAGCAGAACCGAGTGCAAGAAGGGGAGCACTTGACATCCAGGGCGCGCCGCTGGTCCATGGCATACCACACATATTTACCAGTCCTTACCTCCTTCGGAGTCCTTCCCACCATGACCTCAGCTGTACTTTCCCAAGCACTGTCAGTGGGCGCCCAAGCTTCGACATTTTTCCCATCTTCAACTAAAGAGGGTGCTTCCAGCTTGTTTCCTAGGTGTCAGACTGCTGACCACGCAAGCCACTCGTGATTTAGTCCTGGCTAGGAACGTACCAAGTGCCCCTTTTCCTGGTGGTGGAAGTACTTGAAAACCTCTTGACTGGCCCATGTACGCATAACACATAGGCGCATATCGAACAAGGTGAATGCTGCTGCTCTGCTTAACCTTCGCGGGGAAGCGGTACTGACAATCACGAAGTGGCTGCTCTAATTCAACATATATGCACAATACAGAGGGGAGCTCACATGGGCAGACCCTGTATCCTCACGACAAGCTGCTGTACCAGATCCACCTACCTTGCTCGCTCTTCTCTCCGTCGGTCGTCTGGCCAATCTCCTGTCTCGCCAGAGCGAATGACAAGTATTGTACCATCCGCTCCCCATATCTCGTTTCTAAGGTAGTAGCCTCCCGTCTACCATCACATCGAATCTCGAACGGGCCCACTCCAGATGGGACGCGGCCATCTCCAGCCATTTTCATGGCGCTCCGATAAGGCCTGACATCTGGCTCCCAGTCATATACTATAGTACAGGCCAGGCAACACAGGGCGTATTCGTAGGCTCAGAGTGACATGTTTCCATCATCCATTGGTGCCCCCATGCCTCGGATCTGCCCTGACACGTCTGTCCTCAGACCCAGTCGGTAGGTTACAGTACGTATCTCCTCGATGTTCAGCTCTTCTCCCCTACCCCAGCCTGGCTACATAGGTACCCACGCACTCTTCACGCCTCCAGATCATACCTGAACACACGCATCCAACACTCACTCTGGCTGCAGGGCCCGCTCACCGGCGGGCCTTTGTCTGCTCTGAGTGACAGCTCACCTACATCAGTACGTAGTGTACTCGATCAGTCGGCCAGATGTGGGTGGTAGTCGCTGATGGCCAGGCGTGGGGCAACTTGTCAGCTACCGTCCGAGCAGCGATCTGCTCTTACCTAGGTAAGACCGTAGTTCACACTGCTTCCTTTGGTCAAAGAAACTAAGTGTCATCAAATATCTCCGGCCCAATGTCATGTCAACTCCCCTTTCCCTCCTACTGCGGACTTGGCCTGATACAAGTATCCGCTTAGCCGTCGGTCTACCTAGACCCAGGTCTTCAGCAACACCCCTCTCTTGATGGAGATAGACTTTAACCACTTTGTAGGCCATCTTCAGACATTGTCTTTATCGACAGCAACTCGGGCTGTCCCGACCGATCCATCATCACTGTTCCTCTGCTCATTATGATATCCCCGAGCGCCTCACCGTCGTCGTCCACGACTCCATCCCCTCACACTATGCCTTCGTCTTGCAGTCGGTCTCCTGTCCCTCCTCCGCTGACAAATGCAAGGGGCACTCCGCGGCGTCCTCCCAAGCTCCGGTCGTCCTGCGATGCTTGCGGGGCGGCCAAGGTCCGCTGCGACAAGAATCAGCCCCATTGTGGCCGCTGTGTCGCTGGCGGACTGGATTGCGTGTATGGTCTATCGAGGAAGTTTGGAAAGGCACCGAGGAAGAAACCTCCGGTTGAAACCAATATCCCCGGGGAGAGCTTTCCGAGGCCATTGGCCCAGAATCCGCAGCAGCAGCAGCAGCAGCAGCAGCAGCAGCAGGATCAGCACCAAAATAGCCTCTCCTACTGCCCAGACTACCGCCACTTGTCCGGTGCCACAAGGTCAGCAAAATACGAACCGAACTTCGCAGAATCTTCCAATTACGGACTGGAAGATACTTTGATGGCAATGGCCAGCTACTCAGGCCACGATATGCTCCTGCGAACCCCAGACGTCCTTGACGGTCTTGGTGATAACTTTTTATTCCCCGACGCCACTCACGATCCCACGCTTGGGTCAAATCCAGGATCCCACGGAAATGTCGACCCTCTGGACCTGACCTTCACCTCGTCATCATTATCGTCGCCGTCGGACTTTCAGGGCTTTGCCGAGTGGATACAGCCGGAAAGTCTGTTGCAAATAACCGAGAGCCAAGCTCATGACAGGTGTGATTCACCGTCCTCACTGCCGGCACACCAGCGCTTGACGTCCATCTCCTCACTCGGCTCACACTCAACCTGCGGGCTGCCTGACACCAGCTTGCTGCAGACAGAGCTACACAGCTGCCACAGGCTGGCACACGCCACTCTCGAGAGCCTGAGCTTCGGGCAGGACAGCATCGCGGACGGAGAGCATCTGACGCAAACCATGGACCAGACCCTGAGCCGCAACAAGCAGGCCGTCAACAATATGCACCAGCTGCTCCTGTGTCCCTGCTCCAAGAGCCCCGACCAGGCCATGCTTTATGCAAGCATCACCTCTAAGATCCTGATGCGGTACCAACTAGTGGCTGGGTGTTCAAGGCCCACCACCAGCTGGGATTGCTTTTCGAGCCTGGGCAGCCAGCCCACGCCACCGCTCAGCGCCTCATCCTCCCCGTCCACGACCTTTGTCACGCCGATGAGCCCCATGGCAGCGCAGAATAGCTTCATTATTACACCAATGCAGTTTTCTGTCGGCGCATTCAGTGTGGACGACGAGTCGGCGCAGGAGGCTATGAGGAAGCAGCTCCTCCTGAGCGAGCTGAAGAAGGCGGGGAACCTGATAGACCTTCTCAGCATCCAGGGAAGAGATGGACTCTCATCTGGGGAGGTCAATGAGATATACTCGGCGCTGGGTACTTGGCTCAAGAGTGAGTTGAACAGGACCATCGCCTCGCTGAAGTCCTGATAGCTACTCTGCCCCTTGATCGCTAGTTCTAATCCGGTTCCTATGCGGCCCATACCCTGGTACAAGCCAAATCAGCCTTCCAATGACCAAACGGTCGTGACTTTTCTTAGCGGTGGCTGTTTGTTGTGTTTCTTCTTGTGGGCTGGTCTGCGTGTCAAAAGTTTCCCCGAAAACCTCATAGAAACATGGCGTGGTCCGATCGATCGCGGCTTGTCTGAATACCAGAGTCGGGTGTTGAGAATACATTCCCTTCTAGAAAGACTTGTTGTCCTTTTTTGTTTCAAACCCGACCGGAAGAGCCTATCTTTGTATGCCGACCGTAGATGTTGCTTTTCACCCGGGGTAGGGCCGATGGTTTAGGACTCCAAGGCCGGAAATCGGCTGCATAGATCAAGACTGAGACTGGCTCCTGAACTCACAAGTGTTTGAGATCCAGGAGACTCAGATTGCCGTGCGTGTACAAGGTTGATGATGGGGAGGAGCCGCAGGCATGGTCTCTTGGACTAGACCTCAACCCTGAGGCCAAGGACAAATGGGATGGAGAATGGGAGGGAGGGGTAGAGGGTTATATATCTGCGTGTTATGTTTGAAAGCCTGAACTATGAGCAACAGATGGATTACTTGACTCACAACCTCTATCACTGTTGCGCTGGTCTGCGATAATATCGTTGCTTAGCAGAACTATTCTGGAACTTGGCAAGACTGGTGACGTCGACAAAGACGTTTCCATGCCGTGAAGTCGAATCACGGGTTTTGCCTCAAGATGTCCTGCAGGTTGTCCAATAGACCCCGCGGGTTCTTCGGGAACCTGTGTCCGATATCCCACTTCCGCTCCAAGGAGGGGACTACCCTGGCAAAGCTCCACCTGGCACATGCCCATACTTGGTGGTTCCATACTGCCGTACAAAGATTAGCTAGGTAGGTCAATACAAGTCGCAGTTGTTACCGGTCGGGCAGACCATAGCACCGAGGTCGGCTCAAGGTAGTCGAGGCACCATCTGTGCATCACGATTCTTTCGTTGACCACCCATGAATTGGCAAATCCCATGTTTACCACTGTTTTTATTCCCCTCGCGGATGGTTCCTCCCTTCAGAGCCGAGGCTCCACCCGATCAAGTCGAAGGGGTGATGGGAGGGAACATATATGTCAGTATGGGACGAGCTTAACGCACGCTACTTAGATGCGAACTCCCCTATCATCTGTCGGGATGCTCTTTGCTTATTTATCACCGAATGTGAGCTGTTTCCACTGATTAAACCTACCTCTTGTGGCTCCAACTGCCTTAGATTTCAAAGGACAATGCGTAGAGCACGCTTATGTGAGGGGGACGAAGATTATGACATCGAGGTCTATCCGGACACACAACACAAGCTTTGAAGGGAGGAAAGCGAGACCTGATCAAGTGCCAAGTCCTGTTCCGGCTGGTTCTCTCCTTGGTCCTCTCCTTGGTCCACGCCGAATCACAATACTGTCATCGTTTTGACGCTCTCGCCTCGCTTCATCTTGGCCAAGACCCGAGCCCCAGCCCCAGCCCGGGGGCTCACAGCTCACCGGGGTGGCCTAGCCCGCGTCATGGTGACTGTGATACCGGGAACTGAGTATCCTAGATACATGTGTCACATGGGCTGGATGAGGTTCTCATGGAACTTTTGAAGCTAGGCTGTGGCAAAACTGCGACATCGACGTGGTTTTTGGTGAGTTTATATGTTTTGCTTTGTTTCTTGGGGGGGGGGGTTGCAAAAATTATTAGAACCGTTCCATACGATCCGTAACGAAGCTTCGGACTACGACTCAATCTGTTCACCTAGTCGCCGCTCGGAATAATCAATTCTATATTGGAACCCTAACGTTTCCGGGACTTCTC
>LKEB01000089.1:66150-113427 GCA_003795295.1 Cytospora leucostoma
GCAGGTATGTAGGCTCTGCTGCTACAGTCACAGGAGTAGTCACCTGGACGTCGTATAGACTTCAAGACTTTCGGCCAAGACCTTTATGCAGATCAAATCGGCGGCACAAGGAGTCTCAACCAACAGTGATAAAGATGGTCGCAGTATTGGCAAAGCCAACGTTGCAAGGAATGTCAGGACAACACATTGATCCCCTGATCCATGGCCAAATGTGTCTTGCTCCACGATGGCTTTTTGATCTAAGGCCTCACGATGCGGCCCTGTCGACCATATCCTTCGATATCTGACTACTCCACCTTCGAACAGAATCATCGCGGCCGGCAGACGGCCGTGCAAGCTCGGCTTCGGAGACCAAGACTGTTCCTGCAGGTCACAACATCGCCTGCCTTTAATGACAGCTGCTTTGATCGACCCTATCGTAGGACGACAACACCCGGCTGATGCACATGAAATGACACTGATGGGTTGAGGAGTTGTTGCTGGAGCCCTTCTCTAGGGTCTTTCCGCGTCGGCATTGTAAGTGCCGCAAATGTCGGATTCCAACTATCTCCCACCTCTAGTGACATAACAGTTCATGCAAACCTGGGAGGCTGTGTGTCCTGGAAATTCACGCCATCGTCTATGTTACCACCCCTGATGACTACTCGATTGTTGCAAGATCTCGCTTGGCCCAGATTGGAATGAGAATCGGGCCAGGTGAGCAGGAACTGGTACATTCTGATGACTGTAAGGGGATTGTTCTTGAGGTCCAAGTTTGTACGTTTCCGGTAATATGATCTACATAGCTAAGTACCTACTCAGCCAGATTTGAAAAGTTCAATGACCACAGTTGTCACTTGTGGGAGGTCTCCTTGGGCCTGAGCTTTGGAACAACAATAAAGGCGGCCCTGTTAAGCTGAACCTAACCACCTTGAAAAGACCACTACAAGGGCATGCTTCCAGTACGTAAGCGTATAATTCACATACTGCAGCCCACAACGGATGCCTGCCTGCTGCCATATGTATACACCTATCACTCTTGCTATCACCCTAAGCCTTGATACACGGCACGCTGCATCCTCATATCTGTGGCCCAATCGAGACTTCCGAAGATGCGAGGGCTATTGGCTTTATGACGAACTCTAACGGTTCTGTCGTGGACCATATCTTGAGCCATCTAGGCTACGCGTTGGTAGAATTATTCCACTATCGTTCATCATTACTCTTGATGCTGAACCTCGAAGACCTCGAAACCAGCGTGGTCACCTACCTGCTTTGAGGGGACCTGCAAGAAGTAAAAACTCCCCTCGATCCCCATGAGATCTGGTTCCCAAGCCGGCTATGGCCAGGTAATATGTACAAGTATTGCTACTGGAACACTCGCATGCCCAAGCCGCCTGGTGTGATTGCACGGCTATAGCATCGCTGATCGGATAGTACTTTAAATATCAAAAGTCTCCTGCTAGCTCGTGTGGCTAAATTTGTAGCGATAGTTAAGTCCGTGGCACCCGGGTACGTTCAATGTACTTCACAAGCTTATGTCCAGATTCAAAATCTGATTCACATCAAGGGAGTGTCATGAGGATTGTGCCTTTCTAAACCCCAAGGCCATTATGGGACTGACCGGATTGTCAGGCTCTCCTCGGTAAAGATTCTAAACCCTTCATAATTGCAGAGCTTTTGTCTTCGGGGTTGTAGTCCCGAGGTCTAATATGGAATGAGTACTAGTAGCATGTGGTTCTGGGAAAGTAACCGATATCAGAGGACATTGGTTTCGTCAATGCCTATACAGAGGTATGATTCTAGCGTGTGTATTGTGACCTGATATTATCTTCTGAGCATTGGGCAGTATTTAATACATGGCTTGCGTCTTTCAGCGAGCAATTGAGACATCAGAGGGAGCCGACGCCGTTCAGGTAGGCCTGAACGGTTATGGCATCTCCGACAGAGATCCAGTCGAGCTGTGAAGCCTCATTGTCAGCACCGTGGTCTTCTCTACACACTTGCGACATAGAGAGCCAAAACATGCAATCACTGGGGTCTTACCAGGATGAAGTTGGGATTTCGTCCATAGAGACCAGTGCAGATGCTGACCTGGTCAAGAATGGAGTCCTCGCCATTAGTGGTTGATGCGGCAAGCTCATCAGGAATGTCGATACCTAACAGCGAGTAGTCCAGGTAGTGATTTACCAAGTACATCCTGCCTTCAGCGCTGCTGCCACTGGGGCGGTCGATGCTGCACTCAGGGAAGGACGAGTTGGTCGTGTCGTAGGGCGTCTCGAAGATATACGAATCGAATTCATTGAGTATATAGCTCACGGAATCATCCGCCGGATAGTCTGTACTTGGTGTGAGATGGTGTGGTCGTCGAGAGCGAGACACCCAAGGTGTTCATCGACTTGGGGGAGTGAAGTTACCCATGAAGACCACGAGACGGGTGCCAGCATCGACGAGGTCGCCCAGTGTCGGCCACTCGCTGATGGTTAAAGTCGAACCAGGAGTATAAGCATACGTATCCGCCCCAGCTGCTTCGAAAGCTGCCGCGAATTTGGCCCCGGCGATTCCATCCGGATTCGTCAGCAACAGCGTAAGAACTTCGTCTGGGTTCGCGGCCAAGAAATCCGCGACTGTAGTGAGATAGTCCTCCAGTGACCCGGCGTCCTTCTCAGCACAAGACGTGTGGCATAGCTCGATGGTATCATCGTCGTTATGGGTTTGGGCCTGTAGAAAGCGGACGCCTTCGGACAGCTGATCACTCACAGAGGTGAATTGGTTGTCCGTGGGTAGAATGCCGACGAAGGCGCTATCGTGGGAGCCAACAAAGGTGACGTTCGAATATAATTTGTCGCAGAGACCGGCGTAGCCATTGCAGACTGCTGATGTCAGTGCAGACTGCGCGAAAGCGAGGATGATTATGACGGTGACCGAAGGCATCTTGATGGATATGAGGCCATCATGAGTCTCAGACCAGAGCACCGGGAGGCATCTGCCAGTTTATAACGTCCATCTAACCTTCAAAAAAGGTCTACCAAATTCATGAAAGGCCCCCTCGATGGTTACCTAGTCAAGTAGGTACCTAATTGTACCTACCTAAGTAGGTAGGTGTCCATCCTTGGGTCCAGTTTCAGGCCTCCCCTGAGCCCGAATCAAAATGCAGATCCACCCACCCTCAACCACGCACACGTGCGTCCCGTGACGCCTATTGGCTTTCCAAGCAGGTCCAAATGGATACCAGGCCACCCAGTGGCACCTACAGTAAGAGAGGCACGTTGCCCACTGGTAGGACAGAACCCGGTTGACCTTCCTTCGCCGTCCGTTCGCAACTTAAATTGGCCCATCGCTACCACCCCAGGTATCGCATGCGTAAGCCATATCGTCTAACACAGAGCATTGGCTGTAACCCGAGGCACATTACCGTGAAATATAGACCATATCCTGGTTGGTGCGGCCCAAGGGCCCTGGTGGTCTGCTCCACAGGCTCCGCCGGTCTACTATTTGAACATCTGACGATGCCTCATAAGCTTGACACTCATCACACCAAGGTGCGATTCTCCTGTCGTTCAAATCCTGAATTGTTGGCATACAGCTCTCTCTGTGGTCTCTAAGCATGGCTACTGCGACACTTGTTTGGGCAAGGACTTGTGAGGTACCAGGGGCGATCAACGAGCGGCCAAAGGCTGAAGGCAGCGCTGGAGCTGTGCCAGCATCTGGTCTGCATTTACTTTTCAACATGTACATGAATGTGCGCACTGGGTATTATCCCCTTCGTCTCTTCGTCAGTCATCGGCAGAGGTGGAGTCTAGAGCTCATCAGGCCACCCAGACTCAAACACATGCCAGTGCTCGGCGACATCGCGATGCGTCACCACGACGCTCCTCTTCCTGGCACTGGTATATCCGCCACATTACCCCGTCCCACTGAAGTGCCAACTCACTGTGGTATCCGATATAGCAAGTAAAGACAAATAGACACGGAAAACAGAGAGACAGACAGACTGACAGACAGACAAATAGATGGACAGATGAACGAATGGACGGACAGAAAAACGGACGATGGACAACTGAACAAGCTTACCCGCTCCACTTCCCCCTACTTCCACTCCATCTGCACCTCACTTCCTGGGGTCGTTTCAAATTACATGCCAGATATCAAAAGGACAATTGAGGCCGGCAACGTTCTCCTCTTCCATCCATCTCTGCAGCTCCTTCCCGTTGGTATGGCCCTCCAGCGGGCCCGCCATCACGAAGGGATTGTATAGGCCCGAGATATCGGTGCCAAAAGGATTCGGCATTCTAAGATTTGCCTGAAGATCCTCATCGCTAATGACGCTCACCGATACGGCCGCGTCTTCGCCGATGGCGACATTGCCAGCACCAATGTTCAAGCCTATGTCATCGACGCCTGTGGTAACGTGCTGAGATCCCTTGAACCGTATTGGCCGGATGCGTGCCACAAGTGCGGTCAGGTCTTTGAGCACGCCCAAACAGTCCGATGCGTAGCCCGTCGCGATCGCTCCAACGCCCCCGGAGAGGCATTCTGTCTGCGCTTCCTTCTCGAATACATGCCTAGCAAACCGGATCCCATCAGAATCGGAGGTGCGGAATTCAATGAAGACCATATGGTGCAGAAGTAGGACCACCGCAGCGTTAAAGATGTGGTGGAGGTCCGGCATTGTCAGCTTGCCCGGGTCGTCATCGCCGCGGTTGCATCTCTTAAATATATGCCGCCCTAGTCGCAGGTTTCGTCGTGCGGCGTCTCTGCATTGTAGGATGTAATCGCGATGTGGATGATCGAAGATGTCGCGGGGGGACCTGATCAAATCTCCGCCAATGTAAGACTTGACAGCGAGGAAGAACAGAGGCCGGAGGGTGAGGATGATGAGCTGTCATGGGCCTTATCAGTATATTGACACGTCGAAGAGCAACTCTGGGGCCTTTGAGTTGCACAGGGTCAAGTCTTACCTGGTTGTACTTCATGTGCAGTGTGCAAAGGGCTCGGTCTGCGTGAGTGTCGACGGGGTTGTCCGTGGAGCCCATTGGCGTTCCCAGGTCTGGGGTGTCCTCAAAAGGTATCTGGGGTTCTGCAGGGAGATCTAATGGAATTTGTAGACGTGGCTCGAGGCCTTCGCGCCACTCGTTGAGCATGCGTAGGGGCTGGGAAACAGCATCCTCGGTATTGTTCGTCCCCTCCCGAGGCGCAATGGAGTACGTATTCGAAACTATACAGCCGGCGATCCTTGACAGCTTTATGTGAGCCGTCAATCCGTCCGGTGGCGGCAGACCACTACCCATTTGTCAGTTCAGCACAGAGAGATTGACGTTTGAGGCAGCCAAGAGGGCTGGACTCACTCCACAGGTGAAGGGTATGCAAGCTGGAAGGCTTCGTCTGGGAAGATGGGCGGACGACCCATCAAGCAGCTTGCGTCCCTAGTCAGACAATAGAGTGTCCAAACGATGCGAACGTCCCTTTCGTCATTGAAAAGCCCCTTGAAACCACCAAACATGCAACATATGTTCATGGCATTGGACAAGTAATGGTAGGAATTGTCCCGACGATTCACCTCGGCCATGTACATGGCCATCAATGCCAGGGTGGGTACATCGCGGATGCTGTATCGAGATATGTCCAGCAGATCCCCCAGAGTATCGCGTGCGCGTGCGATGAACATCTCTCCCAACTGGCCCTCTTGCCTAGAATTGGCAGTTGTCAAAGAGTAGATGGTCCCCAGCGCAAAGGCAGCCTGGTAGAATGCGAGCTCGCGTTGTCGACTGGGATCGCGTCTAACGGCTTGCCAGTTTTCAAGGGAGAAGTCGCCAAAGTAGTATATGCCTCCGCAGGCCCATTGGCCCGTGCAGTCCTGCATGTATTTATTGACCTTGTTGAGCAGATAGCTAGCATGACTTTCATTAAGTTGGGCGAGTATATTGGCATTGTCAGGCGTGGGCATGCAGAGCAACTGCGAGTCGGAAGTCTGATACTGTCCACGGGATGCCAGAAACCATGACCCTGGTGACGTCTCAGTAGGGGTCTCATTGTAGCCGAGTGACGATTTCAGTGTATACATGAATTTTTTGAGGTGGTCCAGAAAAGTAGCACCCGAGGTCCCACCGAGCCAGCGTTTAGTCCCGTCACGATCCTGCAGCAGTGATCCCTCGGTCGGTGCGGCCTCTGTGCTGCTAGGGTTTCCCTGCGCTTGGTAGTATAGAAGCTGCTGGGAATTGTCGCCAGGAGGGGACAGCCCGGGGGTCGAGGACGACGTGGCCGGCGAGGTATGTTGCACTTCATCGTCCCTCATCGGGGCAGCAATGCTCCCGGTTGGTGTCACTGCGTGCCGCGCTTGTGCAATGAGGCTCTGCCGTATAACGGGATCTGGTATAGCTTGCTCCAGGCATCTCTCGAGTGATTCTTTGGTGGCCTGGAGATCATTGAGCTGGCTGCGCAGTATGGTGACTTTCTCGACAGGGGCAGGATAATCACAGGTTCGGCCAGCACTAGAACAGTTTGAACAGGGCTTCTCGCCTGAACACCTAATGCGTCGCACATTGCAGCCGTTGCAACTACATCCGTCATGTCAGCTCCTTGTGCTGCAAAAGAGATGAGCGTCAAGCGACTCGGCCTACACACGCAAGCACAAAAGCTTATGCAAATGACTAGAGGGGAGGGGGGGGGGCGGGAGCAGATCATGCGGTGTATGAAAAATGAGAAGGAACGGAAGGCTGGATTGAGACTCACGCCTGAGCGACCCGTTTCCTGGCGTCGGTCTTGACATGATTCCGGCGGGGGTTCACGGGCAGGCGCCCATCCGGTCTATAGGCTGCTGGAGGAGCAGATGTGCGCATGGCGGTAGAGAGTCTCTTCCTGTTGTTGGTTTCGAGCCAGCTACGGCTAAGTCCAGCACTTGCGGTTCACGTCAGTGTTGTCTGCAAGGCTGGCAGGGGATAATGGTGCTGTGCGTCGAATCCCATCAGGAAGATGGGGGGGATGGCTGATAGCAGTGCGTCGGTGAGCTAGAGCTGCATCCCAAGCATTCCTCGGAGGCTGTCAAGGTACAACAGATCCCCTCAATCTGGCAGGCTGTCACTGATATATGGATTGGAGCTGGTCGGCTCGATGAAGGCTGTTCGCTGCGCTCGAGACGGCTCGTGGCGTCTTTCTCCTGTTACTCTTGATCCCCGAAGGGTGCGTCTCAGGGCGCGGACCAAATTCAAAGGCAATCAGGATAGGCGGATTCGCCTCGGTAAGAGAGCGCCTGGTCTGCTTTTCTCAGTCTGCGCTGTTCTGCGTCCGTCACTTCTGGCTGTCGTGACCCACGGCCGGCTACTCGGATCGTGGGGATTGGATGCCCACTCGACATGAAGACGATAGTGACGGTCGGTCCAATATTGGCACTCTGAGACCTGAAAGCAGTTCGTTCCTGAGTGAGCCCCCGAATCTTGCTGTATGTATGTATGTATGTATGTATGTATGTATGTATGTATGTATGTATGTGTGTGTGTGTGTGTGTGTGTGTGTGTGTGTGTTTGTGTGTGATTTACGTTTTGTTTTTTCATAGCATGACCTGACGAGGACGACTATTATGGTGGTGGTCACCAGAGCCGAAGGAGGTAAGATTGTCCGGAGTCTGATGCGAGTCGCGGGCAAAAGCGCGGAAGGGAGTGGGAGCTGCAGTTGGTGATCAGCCCTGGAACTGAACTCCCTTGTACCACACAGTATATGACACCCATAGCGAAAGGCAGAGCCCACATTGGTTAGCCGCAGTGGCGGCAACAGCGTCTGCTGTAACCTGGCGTGCCTGGCGGACCTGGGTACTGCAGCCTTCACGACCTCCACAGGCCTATGACAGAGGACCATATTGCCCGGCAGGTGGGGCGGCCTCTGGTCCGCGGATCATTGAACTATCACCCCGCATTGTATACAATGGCCCGCCGCCCAAGGGAGCCTGATTGCTGTGGGCACTGGCAGATCCGGATCGCTTCATGTACGGTACCCCGGCTGTCCGGATGTTTTGGACAATGCGGGCTCGTCAATTTGAAGGTTACACATGGTGTCCGTAGATGGCAATCTGCTCGTGGCTGGGTGTGGGGGCGAGGCCATCGTCGGCCAGAGGGGGGAATCGTCTCGTGTCGTGCATCAGATCGCGCGCGTACTGACATGTCTCTTGCTTGGCGTTACCAAGATTGAGGCGTTTTGTGACGGATCATGGGCGACGACGCAAGGGGAGCAAGAGCCTTTCATACAGATTGATACATCTACTATTGTGTAGACATGAGGGCCGTTTGGTGATGACATTCAGCTATATGTCCTTGAAAAGCCTCTCCTCCTCGGCGCCCACAAGTGCCGAGTGCTTTTGTATGTCCGCTATCGTCCAGAGCCCTTGTTCCGTGACATAGACATCGACCAGCTCGGGAGGGACCCATTCGAACAACACGTTACGAATGTCTACCTGGACCGCATCATTACCCAACGGCATATCAAGTCGCGACTGGCCGCCCTCCTGTTTGCCGGTGGGGATCGAGGGTAGCGTACCCGCGGCTTTCCTGACCCCCTCGCTATTGAACTCCGCTGTCCATGCACGTACCAGCTGAGTGGGGCCGTTGTCTTCCACGACATGGGAAGCTGCAGCGCCTGGGGGTGCTATTTTTCCGGATTCGCCAACAATGACTATTCTCGCATTTGGTGACATGTGTTTGGCGCTGAGGATAGCGGGTAGTGAGCCCGTCTTGTTGCTGACAGCACCGGATTCAGCGATGCGATCCGCACCTATCAGGACGATATCCACGTCCTCCGAGGCGAGTGCCGAAGAAGCATCTGTGTATAGCGTGACCTGGAGCTTTGGAGCAGGCGCTTTGCGAGGCTGTCCGGGCCCGTTGGCAGGCTGCACTGTCGATCTCTCGGAGAGGGGAACGGCATGTATGAGCGAGCTGGCCAGAGACACGCCTTCGAATAATGGCCGTGACTCAAGAACACGGAGGTCGAGTGAGAAGTCAGTGTTGGCAATGACATTGCGGAGAGCGTGCTTGATGGTGGAGCTCTCGGAAAGGGTCAGAATCTTGATGGGCCGGCTGGACTCCGCCTGAACCGCAAAGTGATCTCGTAAGAAGCTCGCGAACGCGGCAGATATCGCTTTAGCTATATCTTGGCTCGAAGCGATGCGATGGTCCAACTCTTCCAGAACGGCGTCTCTCCACTCGGGCGCAGGCTGTTGCTCGTGCTGCCGGATGGTATCCTCTATACTCTTTAGGGCCGAAATGAGGACGCTCAGAATGGCGGCGCCCATGGACTCACGACCGTTCTTCCAGATATGCCAGGCAGCAAATCGGATCCTGGCCCACCACGCTTCTAACGGCTGCTGAGAATCCAACCTCAAGATGATGTCTCGCAAGACGCCCAGCGCAACGCCTGCCAGCTGACTGGCCCCACTCTGGTGGTCATTCTTGAGTCGGTCAAGACCGTTGGTCAGGACAGCACCAGCATCAAGACCGAGGTCCTTTTCGAACCAGACACGTCGCAGGCTCTCGGCTAAGCGCGGCACGGCACCAAAGCTCTCCGAGTCTTCGATCTCCAAGGGGTCGTACCAGGCCCAGGTTTCGTGTTCATAGTCCAGTTCGATAGCCTTATCGCCCTTACCGCCCTCCTTTTCGTCCTTCAACCGGAAGGCGAAGGGATAGATAGTCCACTCCCTGCCGATAGATTCATCCGGAAGGACATAGCTCTTGCCCTGTCGCATGAGCTCGAGCGAGGATCGGGTCAATGTTGTCTCTTCCTGGATCTCTCTCCAGGCTGCTGCTTGCGGCGAGAGATCATCAGACTCGATGCTCCCCGATATGACTGCCCAACGATGTCTGCGACCTCGGTCAGCTACAGCTCATCTGTCCCGAGTAGACTTTGCCGTAAAAGGCGATAATATGCAGCGCACGGGAACACAATAAATGACAGGCCTGAACGCTGTAGACAAACCGGTGAGGCTTTCTGGCCGAGCCGGAGCGTACGGTGATGGCCGAGCAAGCCATGGAAGGGCAGGCAAGGGCATGGAAGGGCGAGGGGCTCAGAAGCAGGTAGCCCGAATGCACGCAGCCTCTGGCAGGACACCGTAGTCTGTGTATGTACTTACTGATATGTACGCACCTGGCCGCTTCGCTTGAACAAGGCAACCCTGGCCTTCCGCTGGCCGTCCTCGTCGACGAACTTGTACAGAAACGATGAGACGACGGAACGCTTCTGTAGAGGTGTATCGCGGTCGCGACTCCGACTATCACTGCGGCGGCTGTCACTGCCACCGGTCGAGGCCATATTGGAACAACTGTGACGAGTTGTAACAGAGGGAAGGGTGGAATACAATCTGCTCAGTACACGAGGACTGTCCGTGAAGCACCGGGCAGTGTAGGTGTAGGTGTGCCTATATGTGGGTAGTTGCAGGTGCAGGTGCAGTTGCAGGTATGGGTATGGGTTCGGGTGCAGCATCATGGTCTCGAAGTCCCGAGATCATAAGAGGAGAGGCATACGGATCCGTACGAGACAAAGACCGTACGTATCGTATGCTGTGGTAGGTAGCATCCACCAACTTTCCAATCAACAAGTCGACCAACTTTATAATTATCCAACTAAAGCTCTGCTGGTTCTTAGCCGGCCGTGGTGATGAGCATCATGGGTCGTGGTTATGCTGCCTTCAAGGGGTAGGTGAGGTGGGGTTGTGGAGGGGCCAGCTGGCTGTAGTGGGGTGGGTTAGGGGTGGACCATTGAACGGAGGAGCATTTGAGGGGGGGGGTCCCCAGACTCTGGCAGCTGGCAACCACCCGTTACTAGTCGCCATTTGTACCATCCCTACCCTTTGCCCATGGATCCTCCAGTCCATCCTGACCAATTTGAACTCTGCACACTCAAGATCGCGGACTAAACAGGCAGCAAGTCGAGGAGCTATTACATATCTCCCAACATTCCATCATCACTCAAGCGTTAGCTGAGGTAGATACATCGATATGCTGAAGCCTGGCTGACCCGGGCGCCTCGCGACTCCACTCCAGTTGACCAGGCACCGAGATAAAGAAATGGCGAGATGCCTTGTAAATATATACCATAGTCCCCATCATCCGGGAAGAGGCAAGTTGAAATGTTGGCTGAAAACACAAACTACTCCCGAGACCATACAAGTTACAACAAGATGTCTTGTTCCGGGCCCAGTGCGCCGGCCAAAGAGGGCTGCTCCCTCCAACAGTCTGCGCATGAATATCAACACCTCTTGAGCACAGGTCAACTAAGCAGCGTGACCCTCGTCAACTCCTTCTTGGACCAGATCGCTCGACACAACCATTCCGGCCTGAAGCTCAATGCTGTTTTGTCCGTGTGTCCCAGGGATGCTGCAATCGCCCAGGCACAGTGGCTCGATCAGGAACGAGGTCAGGGCAGGATTAGAGGTAGCCTTCATGGAATTCCAATCATTATCAAAGTAAGTGTATTGCACTTGGAGATAAAACCTATTGTTAGCCGATTCTAGTGATTGATGACGGATTTGAGCTAGGACGCCATCGTAACGGACCAGAGTCTGGGTATGGTCACCTCAGCGGGCTCCTCCGCCGTTGCCTCTCTCAGGGCTAAACGAAACGCGACTTTGGTCGACAGAATTATCGAAGCCGGCGCAATCGTCCTAGGAAAGGGCAACCTCACCGAGTTCTGCGGTCTCAAGTCAGACAGTATCCCCTATGTTCGCCTCCATGCACAGTTATTGACCATGCACATCTTAGATCCGACAACACTCCTATTGGGTGGAGTGCATATGGCGGCCAGACCTTCTCCCCTTACCGACGGGACAGCCTTCGAGATGAACATCAACCCTGGTGTGGAGGCTCCTCGGCTGGACCTGCCGTCAGCGTGGCTGCTGGCTTTGCACCCCTAGGCATTGGCACTGAGACGGGAGGGTCCAATGTTTTCCCGGCCAGCGTCAACGGCCTTTATGGGCTGACTTTGCCTCATGGAACGGTTCCCATGGATGGCATCTTCAGGATCAGCGAGACATTCGATCGTGTCGGTCTTATGGCGAGGCATCCACGTGACCTGGTGTCCCTGTGCAATATTATGCTTAAAGCAGATGCCAAGCCCCAAGAGCTCTCAATCGAGGGCGCAATTCCGGTCAGAAGTCTCTGGGAAGGCTTGTCTATCGGCGTCTTGGACAGCGAGTGGGGGACGGATCCCACATCCAGATGGAAATGGGGCTCAGCTGAAGTGGTACGTCCAGCGCGGGAACCGCTGTTAGGAGGATTCTTCCACGTGTATCTGGTTGACCCTGCCTCTAGAAAGATAAATACGCCTCGGTGGTAAACAAGATGGAGGAATTGGGTGCTCGAGTGATCTTTCCTTTGGAAAATCCCCCAAGTCCAGACATGCTAATGCATGAGGGTGAGACGATACACAGTATTTCCTGTCAGTAACCCACCGTATAATCTGTCGTCACCGAGGGGAAGACTCGCTAACTTGCTCTTAGACCATGAGTTCGAAGGGTGTTTGAAAGACTTCATCTCTCTCAACTTCGAGCCGGATCCAAACCTCACCAATCTAACCGACCTCGTCACCTGGAACGAAGAGCACGCTGCAGCAGCGATGCCAAAACGTGAGTTCTCGATTGCCCTGTCAACAGGAACCCCTCCCACCACTCGAGTCCAACATACCCACTTACCATGCCTCTACCAAGCCTACGCAACCCAAACAGAGCTCGTCAAATGTCGCGATGACACCATGACGCCAGAGAGGCACGACATGGCCGCAGCCAAATTGCGGAGTCTCGCCAAGGAAAGCGGGATGGCCAAGATGATGCGCGAGAGAGGCATCGACATCATCATCTCTGCGTCCGACGCCTCGCTTATCAGTTTCTCGTCGTGTGCGGGCTGGCCTGTAGCAACCGTGCCGATTGGCAATTTAAGTAAAAACGGGCAGCCTTGGGGTTTCTTTGTGCTGGCGAGGGATGGAAGCATAGATCTTTTGTTAAAGTTCCTGAAGGCTTTCCATGGGTGCTTTGAGGTTGTGATGGGACCTGTCAGTCCTTTTGAGTGAGTTTTCGAGCGATAGCATTGCGTGAGGTACTCGTAATTGTCAATACAAGGTAGACAGGGTGCTGGAACCCAGCGGGTCGTGCCACGTAACCACTGGAAGAGACCAGTTGATGTAGTAGAAATGTCAGGCTCGAGGATAAGGTGACCAACAAATACTCAATGGGCGAGAAGCCACACTGCATGATGTTATGATGAATACAACAGTCCTTGAGAGCAGAATATTGCTGTCTCGCTTTGACCGCACGAGCCCAACTAGGTACCGAAGCACTCTCATCACCAGGGCATGCTATACTTATACTCCATTGTCTACAGAGCAAGTCGCTTGAGAACCTCCTGGATGTCTTCACTCATCTGGTGGCAATTTTCGTCCATCGCGTGGTAGAAGCAGCTTATTCTACACGTCTGCCTCTCGAGACAACAGGGCCGAAACCGTAAGACGAGGAAGTAGCTCGGTCTAGACACTGATGGCAAGAACTAACACTGTCGTAGCACAGAGCCCTCACTCTGTCCCTAAGCTTTGGTAGCCGTCGGCGGCGTACAGTCTCTGAGATTCCAGCCAAGAGAAGTTTTGGTTCACCGCAGCAGCACTCCATCAACCATGACCGCAAGAGGCTGCATATGCTGGAAGTCATGCTCAGCGATCGATTTCTGATACAGGGGACTAACACACAAGGTGACCAGCCCAAATATTTGATGTGACGGCGTTACAGGTGTTTCTGCTTCATATGCACCTGCCTGTCTTGCTTTGTAGATGCGCTCAGGCTTCTGAGTCGTCGCTTGCGCCTCGCTTCCGGTTGAGATTGCCATCTCGCTCGACCCGAGCTACCTCCGCAGTGCTGACAGGACCCTTCTAGCCTGTACGAATTGTAACGCCTATGTTCGGAGCGCAAATGTGTCAGTGTCACTCCTGCTTCTTCCCAGCGTCAAGCATTTGGGTCACGGCTTGTACAAGGCCGAGCTCGATCTTCAAACTCTCTCTCAGTAGCAGGCGTCCCCACCAGCAGCGATGATAGCCGCGTCTCATCCATTTGAACGCTGCTTGTCGGTTGTGGAGGTCGTGATGAGCTGCACATGCGATATTCGTCATCGAAGGTGCATGAGTGAAGAGCCAGCCTGGGTAAACATCAATGGGACAACCGAAATCGCTTCGAATGGTGGCCTACGGCGTGCGCCACTGAACGTAGATGCGGACGTATCCAACAAGACCACCGTTCATATCGGAGACGATCAAGTCAACACATGCCTTCGGCGATGAGCAAGGGAAGGGGCCCCAGAAACCGGAGCGGCCGAGAGCGGCGCCGTTGAGTTGACATGGATTGGCTGGACTCGGGTTTTGACAAGGCTCGTGTCCCAGATTATCAAAGGTTAAGGACAGGGCAAGCAAGGATTATGGCATGATCCGGCCTGCGCACTTCCTGACTTCGTAGGGCCAGCCCAATGATAATATAATCAGGCAATTTCTGCTCAGAAATCCGGGGATAATCCGTAGTGTAGGAAAGCCCAGAACTCTTTCAACGACTTAGCGTTGTTGTTTGCTAAGAGAATCCAGGGATCTGGAATCACGACACCACATGGTTCGACTGGGAGACAGCAAGCCGCTCACATCGGCACATAGACCGCCCCATGCTGCATGTACCACCGATACATTGGGCAGGAAGAAGGCCTCGGGACTGGATCCATCAATATAGTCCAGCGATGTAAATATGTGGTGCCCGTGACGGGGTAATGGCTCTTACATTGGTGCGTAGGACTCAACCGTGAATATGCGGATCAACCCAGCTCAGGCGATGACAGAATTATTTGGATGCTGTTGATGTGCAGAATGTGCGGGGCTCAGACAACGTCTAATACAATGAGATGTCTGTATCTCGAGTTGAATATGGGAATTTACCGCGGCTCTCCTACAGCCACCATGTGACATTCGATACGGTTCATGTGTTTTGGGCATCGATGAGCTCTGTTTCGTTGCTGCTTTGGGTTACATAGAAAGGAGGCGTCCAGTAAGACAATGGCTTACCGGCGTCTCGGGCAAATGCAGACGTCGTAGATCGTGGTGATCGACAGACATGATGCGGTTGGATGCAGAAACGTGCATAGGCGACACAGGCGCTTGGGTGTCTGGGTGTCAAGGCCTTCGACAGACCTATGAAAGTATGTGGGTCTTGGTATAAGACAAGCCAATCCAACCACGCTCTTCCCGCCACTATGATGAGAGGATAAAAGTACAAGTACGGGGAGTTGATTCCAGTTTGATGGTGTTGACGATCATCGAGCCATGTGACCATCTCGCTGAGCATCTTCAGACTTGAAGTAAGATGTGCCAGGATGTTTGAGGAGCGGATCATCAACTCTCGCTCTCTATTTTCTCTCCATCCTCCTCCGGAACACCTGGAGACCCGCTGACGATCACCGCAACGTTCCTGAGCCATCTCAGGGATCTATCATGATACTTCTGTGACGATCAGGCGACAAGTTACGGACACGAGAAAAGACAGCATCAACTGGCAGCCTCTGTACACAGTGACCGGTGTCTGGGGCCCGGCATGCAGAAATGATGCAGATGCCTTTAGGCAGATCAGGGGGAAGAGAAAAAATCTTCTCGGCGACGAGGTTGCCGACTTCGCTGTGCGGTTCCAGTCGGGGCGGAGAAGTACCTGGGAGATGCAGACTGAGCGACCAGAGAAGCGAAAGGGAGACCAGACGGGTTATTGGTGGGAAACAGAGGGGCAGCACCCGCTGACGAGGCAGCGCGTATTCGAGCTGCTTAATGATCCTTGGGCATCTTTTATTCACGCTACACAGTACGCAGGTAAAGGCTTGGGCCGAGGTGATCTTATCAGATCATCTAAGACCAATAGGAAGCTCGTCGTCGAGGTCGGCACGAAGGACCCACCTACCTCGGGTCTGGTTGCTTGCCCCGTGATGAAAGATCTGACGAGCCACGCAGTACTGTGTACCATAAGTATGCACAAAGCACCGGCGCAACCACGTGTGTCGAGGTCATGTAGCCACTTAGGGCCCGCATTGCATGGTGCGAGGGACGGTCGCCATCAGGGGACACCCTTCAGGTGTCTGGATACTGAGGAAGTACCGTACTGTGTGTGATGTCTTACACAGATCTGTCCGGCTGAAACCATGGCCTTCGCGTCGGCGGACGGGCGAGAGGAAGGAAGTACACAGTAGCAACTCTCTGTGCATGGTGCTTAAGGTTCTCATATGCTTGGCAGTGGGGTGTATGAGCACCGTGAGAGCGGAACTGTGTGTATATCAGGGGAACAGTCCGTGGCTCGGAGGCGCGGTCGAAAATCTGATCGAGTGTCGTCGTGAAACGGTCCCACAATTCCAAGCTCCAGATCTTATCAGATCCAAAGATAATCACCGATGTCGCCAAAAACGGAGGCGTTACTGCCCCACATTCGCCCGACCACCGTCTTTAGGGCGGGTCGGCCTTGGATCCTTATGGGTCCCCATGGGTCCCCATGGGTCCCCGTGGGCCCTCATGGGCCCTTCCGGCTTCTGAGTGGGTGACAACGACTCAATGTTCTCAATTTTCCTCTGCAGATCCCTGGCCTTGTCGTGTATGTACCATGTGGTGGCATGGCAGTTGCTCTTGGCCCAGCTGGGGTGAGTGAGAAAGTCGGTCCAAGATGGGAAGCTTGTGTCTTGATACCAGGGGCTCGATGGAGTGCCGTTAGTCAAGGCCGCAGGCAAGTGGTGCCATCCATAGTCGACGAAGCTGGAAAGGGCTGCTACTTAACCTGTGCCCTCCCCCTCCTCATGATTTACCATGAGTTTCTTGGTAGCTTGGAAGACTCGTCCCTCTCTTTGATACCCTCAAGGTCATAACAGTCTCCGGATCACGGATACATCAGCTCCTGGCACAAGCTTGTAACCCCTCCTTCTGCAACCTCTTGACGACACACGCACAGGCGGACCGGACCCACCGTTTCGTGCCGAGCCGAACCATTTGACTCGTCTCTGCCACCATTTCTAAGTACCAACTGCATCCTCCTCTCTTGTCCAAGCAGCAGACATGGCGCCACACAGCGAATTTGACAGCCATGACATAAACGGCAACGGTCTTTCAAACAGTGCCAATGGTGTCGGTAGCGCCAATGGCAGCGCGCACGTCGTGCCCAAGGAGACGTATCACAACAAGTCGGCCCACCTCCAGCCCTCGGATCTGGAGTCGGTCCATGATCTGCTCTGCGTGGGTTTCGGCCCGGCGAGCTTGTCCATCGCCGTGGCTCTGAATGATGCGCTCGAGGCAGGCACATTGAAGCAGGCACCCAACGTCCTCTTCCTGGAGAAGCAGCCCAGGTTTGCATGGCATGCGGGCATGCTGCTTCCTGGAGCCAAGATGCAGATCTCCTTCATCAAGGACATGGCGTCTCTGCGCAACCCGAGGTCTCACTTCACATTCCTCAACTACGTACACAACCAGGGTCGTCTGTTGGACTTTATCAACCTGGACACCTTCCTGCCGGCAAGGACAGAGTACGAGGATTACCTGCGGTGGTGTGCAAGCCACTTTGACGATGTTGTGAGATACAACAGCGAGGTGGTGTCCGTGTCGCCCGTGGAGGATGCCGAAGGCGTCAAGGTGTTCACGGTGGTGGAGAGGAACTCCAAGACCGGAGCGATCAGCACGCACCGTGCCCGCAACGTGGTTGTCGCAGTGGGCGGACAGGCGAAAATCCCCACGCCGCTGCCACAGAAGAGCCCGAGGGTGATTCACTCATCTCAGTACGCCTACATGTTGCCAAAGATCCTACCCGACCGCAATGCGCCGGTCAGGGTTGCGGTTCTCGGGGCCGGGCAGAGTGCGGCCGAGATCTTTAACAACGTGAACAACCTGTACCCCAACTCCAAGACGTACATGATCATGAAGTCGGAATTCATCAAGCCGAGTGACGACTCGCCATTGTAAGTGATGGCGGATGTGATGTGCTATTCTACCTTCCTTTCCTGTCCTGTGTTTAGCTGACCATCTTTGCGCGTCTAGTGTCAACTGCATCTTCAACCCGGACTGGGTAGACAAGCTGTACCCCAAGCCATCGCAGTATCGGCAGAGCCTGATCAAGGAGGCCAAGGCGACCAACTATGGAGTAGTGCGCCTAGAGTTGATCGAGACGCTCTTCGAGCTCATGTACGAGCAGAAGCGGCACATTGGATTCGACGAGAAGGAGTGGCCGCACCGCATCATGGGTGGGCGCCAGCTCGTGTCCGCTGAGGAGGACGGCGACAAGCTGCAGCTGCGGGTGCGGGAGGCACTGCCTGGAGACGTGACGCTCGAGGCAGATGGGCTTGTTGAGAGCGAGGGCACACTAGGCTCCAACTCGACCGAGGAGGTGCTCGACGTGGACCTTGTTGTGGCGGCAACGGGGTACCAGAGGAAAGCACACATCGAGATGCTCAAGGACGCGTGGAAGCTGCTGCCATCGGAGAAGGAGGGCACTGCCAGCTCCAAGCCCCGCTCCGACCGGTGGTCGGTCGAGACGGAGGATGGCGCGAGGCGGGTGATGGAGGTTTCTCGTGACTACAAGGTCAAGTTCACGGACAAGACGGTCGCGCCGGGATCCGGAGTGTGGCTGCAAGGCTGCTGTGAAGGCACACACGGAGTAAGTTCTGCCCCTGTCCGCCCTATACATGCCGTCTGCTGTGCGGTTTGCATGTCGCTCTGTATGATGTATCAACCTGATCGAGACTGACTTTCTTCACCTTTTTTCCAGCTGAGTGATACCCTTTTGTCAATTTTGTCGGTGCGGTCGGGAGAGATGGTCGATTCCATCTTTGGGACGTCAACATCGGCCTAAGCATATCTGGCGTCGCAGAGGGAAAGACTGAGGGGGTACGAAGGGGAAAAGAACAATGAATATGGAGTAAAAAGTTATGTTGGGGATCTGTGGGTTGCGGCGATGCCCGAGAAGATGGGAGTTTGGACTAATTTAATTCTTCGAATATCGTCAGGTTCTAGATAGCAAAGCAAGAAAGAGACAAGACAGGCAGACACAAAAGCATGGAGTCTTGGAAGAGCGAGAGAGGGCACTACATAGCACTTGAGGGTACCTAGGGATTTAAATAGACGACCCAGGTTTACAATTCTCTCACAATTATTTTGACTGTGACCGTGAGAGACATTTTGCTGCCAAACTGGGCAACTTTGAGGCTGGTGATGCTATCTATGCTATCGCAACTTCCCGCTCGTACTGTGCAGTGCACATGTGCAGTGCTGATGGACCGTTCCGTCATCGTCATCGTCATTGCCGTTGCCACATGCATGCATGCATGCATGCATTGATCGGCATCATCATTCAATCCAGATGCAGGCAACCGCCAACTGCAAAATTGTCCATGCCCAAAGGCCAATTACCAGATTGCCAACTGCCTGCCTATCTTTCAGCGTGTTTGCGCGTCTATCTGGCTGTTGTGGAAGAGGGCAGCGAAGTTCCCAAATGCCGGTGACTTGACCAGGACGGGATACCTTGACAACATGATTGTGCCAGTGATAAATAGCCGTGTGCTATTGGCCATGAAATCCCCGAGCATGCAGGAGTTCGCAGGGGAACGTACTTTCCCCAGCGAAGCAGGTTACATTCATGGAACTCAGTAAGGACGGTAATATAGCCAGCAGTACCTCGGTATAGTAGAGAAGTCTCTTGAACACGCCCCCGGGCGGCGAGCTGCAATACCGGCAACCCAACTGGAGAATCAAATAAAACCACGGATGTTTCGGAACAAAAAGCGATATCACCTTGGGTGGGGGCGATGGGAGGAACCCAATCAAGTTGATCCCTAGCGCTCAGAACTATCGTGCAACTCTTCTACAGATCTCGGGAGCCTCCAGTAGATATAAGGTACCTAGGTAGGTTCCAAGGTTGCCAATGGCCGTTGTAATCCAGTACATAAACATACCGAGGCACCACACAGCCACATCACGTACCAACAGGCAGCCTACAGCGTTTGATGCACAAAAATGTTTGGCCGATGGCGGACGCTAGATGACTTACGTAAGCAGACTGTGACTGACCGTACACATCCGTTCCCGTATTTACTGGATTCCGTGAATATTTGACAGGAAGGGGCGCCTGTTTCAAACTCAACAGTCAATATCATGCCCAGGTGACGCAATTCAGTTTAGATTCTCTGGTAAAGGACTTGCGGGGGCACCTGGGCAGCCAATGACCAATGTCAACGGTACATCAATGTCTTGCGCTCAGACTCATACCTAGGCAGTCACTGTGACCAACCTTTAGATACCAGGACCCTAAGACGTTTTCTTCCTAATCTTTCTGCTGCAAGTACATCCATGGATACCTATACGTAGTGAGGTACTGGGCACCTACCTACCTGGGTTTTTACTACATGCATCCTTGGATACATAAGGCCATATTGCTACTCTACTCCTCCCTGATGACCATTGCCCTCGTTCTCATAGGCTCACATTCCACACCTTCGACGCCTCCTTGACAGAACCTGAGCATACACTGGGGCATTTTCACCCACCTCACCCTCCCTCAACACGACCTTAACCAGGTACTGGAGGCCCAACTGCCTATCCTCATCATACTGAAGAAATGGCTAGACGATCAAGGAATAATCACAAGTCGCAACAGGCAAATCATAGTCCAGCCATTTCAAATCACGACATCAACAGCCGAAACTGTGGTAGATGGGTGCCATTTCAGGAGTGACTCTTTCCTTCCTTCACAGCAAGAAAAACAAATCCATCCATACTACATACCTAAGTATCAATGTACCTACCCTAGGGTATGTACCTAGGTAGTTACATGCGTCCAGCCGCACCTGGGCGCCTTCGCGCCCTACCCTCTTCGATATCTCCTAACCCTTCCCTCGCCCTTCCAAACCCCCCACCTCCTATCACACCCTGGCCAATCAGCCCCTCTCGATGCTTGCATGCTTCGCATGGGATCGAGGCTACTGCAAGCCTTGCCAGGTCCCATACATACCTATGTACATACTATGTAGTACTTCCACCTCCACCTCCACCTCCACACACACACACACATACACACATACACACATAGGCACCACAGACACCAGTCGACACACCATGTACGGACTAGGCACTTCCAGAATAGGTAGTTCCTCCTGCTTCAGTCCAGTCCAGTCCAGTCCTCGTCCCCATTCCCATCCCCATCCCGTGATACCATCGATCCCTTCAAACTGTGGGACTCTTGGTATTAATTTCGCCCCCTCGGTTTCATCTCCGTTTGTCATGGCCTTTCGCTCATGATCTCGCCTCCCCGTTTTCGTCGTCCGCCTGGCCGTTAGGTCCCTCTATGACTGTACAAGCAGTCACTCCTCGTCCTCGTGGTCATCTTCATTGCCGTCCCCATCAGGACTTCCAATATATATATCAGCCTTATTAGACCTGCCCTGGTCCCTACACCGTCGACAACATGCTTGACTACCATCAACATGAAGGCCAGGGAATCATGATGCCTCCTCAGACACCATCATTATCTATCCTCAACCCCAGCCCCAGGCGGGCCCCTGGCCCTTCCCTCCTCCATCAGCTCGTCAGGAACGACCCTACTCATGACCTCCCCGCCATCCACTACCAGGCACCAGATAAGTCCCGGACAAGTCTCTCCTACTCAGTGCTACACAGTCGGGCCGAGCGCTTGGCAAGGAGGGTATTGGATGCTCTGTCCGAAAGCGAGAGCGAGAGCGGACATGGGAGCGGGAGCGAGATGGGGAGTGAGAGTAAGGGCAGGAATCACAGTCACAAACCACAACAGCTTGTGGTGCCCTTGCTACTTCCCCAGAGCCCCGAGCTATACATCTCACAACTCGCCGTCCTGAAGGCCGGAGGCGCGTTTTGTCCTCTCAACCTCGATGCACCCCCCGAGCGCGTCAAATTCATCCTCCGTGATGTTTCGGCCGCCATCATCATAACAACCACGGCCCTCCGGCCCAAGATCGACTCCCTCGAGTCAAATGTGAGAGTGATAGTGGTCGACCATTGTGAGGATGACGTGCAATATAACCTGGACCCTGATTGCCGTCCCGGACGCGAGGCCACGGCAGACAGCCTAGCCTATGTTATGTACACTTCAGGGTCGACAGGCACGCCAAAGGGCGTTGGCATTTCTCACGACGCTGCGACACAAGCTCTACTTGCCCATGACCGCCACATCCCACACTTCTCCAGATTCCTCCAGTTCGCCGCCCCTACCTTCGACGTCTCCGTCTTTGAGATATTCTTCCCCTTGTTCCGGGGTGCCACTCTTGTGTGTTGCAGTAGAGCAGACATGCTCAATGACCTTCCAGCCGTGTTGAGAAACTTGCGCATCGACGCTTGTGAACTTACACCGACAGTAGCCGGCAGTCTCCTGAGGAGGCGGGACAACGTCCCTGAGCTTCGCCTGCTCCTGACCATAGGGGAAATGTTGACGGAGCCTGTTATAAGGGAGTTCGGCCATGCAGAACAAAGGCCGGGCATCCTCTGGGCCATGTATGGCCCGACCGAGGCAACCATTCACTGCACACTCCAGCCCTCCTGTGAAGCATCATCCTCGCCCAATAATGTCGGCTTTCCTCTCGACACCGTATCTGCTTTCATCCTAGCACCTTTAAGTGACGACGACCCAGGCAGCTTCGAGGTCTTGCCTTATGGAGAGACCGGTGAGCTGGCTGTTGGGGGTCATCAGACCGCAGTCGGCTATATCAACAGACCCGAGCAGACTTCGAAGGTCTTCATCCACACCCCACACGGGCGCCTCTACAGAACGGGTGACAAAGCTCGCATGCGGGAAAATGGGACCATCGAGTGCTTTGGTCGCATCGCGGATGGCCAAGTGAAGCTCCGTGGACAGAGGATAGAGCTTGGCGAGGTTGAGCAGGCAGTACTACACACACCTGGATGCCATGGAGCAGTGGCATCCGTCGTCCAGGGTATTATCGTCGTCTTTTGCGAGCGCGATGAGCTGGAAGACCGCATGGCAGAAGAGACCTTGCAAACATGTCGCAAATGGCTCCCCTCCTTCATGGTACCCGGCGACGTCGTACTCGTGAAAGCATTCCCACGCCTACCTTCGGGCAAGGTTGACCGCAAGCAGCTGAAGATCGACTACGAGGCAACGAGAGGTGCTGGTGCCGTGCCACCGATCCAGTTTGCCGATGAGATCGAGCACGAGCTGGCACTGCTCGCCCAAGAGGCGCTAGCTATTCGCCTATGGCCGAATTCTGTTTTATCCGCGGCTGGCGTGGATTCTCTTGCCGCCATTAAGCTCGCGTCGCGACTTCGTCGAGCGGGCTTTACTGCTAGTGCCATGGATATCTTGAGCTGCAAGACTCTCTCACAGTTGCGGACCCGGATACGGCGAGAAAGAGGACGAGTCGACAGTGCAGTGGGATTCGAAGAGCCGCCTACCAGAGTAGACGACATTTCTGCAGACGTGCGTGACGTCTCGCAGTCTAGTCCAAGTTTGGCCCAACATATCAGTTCCATTGAAGCTGTTGTGCCTTGTGTGCCCATGCAGACTTCTATGCTGGCGGAGACACTGAATAACCATGAGGCGTACTGCAACTGGATGGAGCTGCAAGCACCCGGCGAATTTTCCCATGACACTATCTCGGCATGGTTCCAGGAGCTGGCTCGGAACAACGAGGCCTTGAGAACGGGATTTGCAGCGTTCAGCGGTGTATATAAACAGCTCGTATGGAAAGAGCTTCACACGAGCCAGATCCGCACCGTCAATCGCATGGAAAAAGCATATCAGCTGGACGAGGAGGGCTTGCTCAGGCCTTTTGCAGTCCAGGTCATGCGCAGAAAGGCTCGCAGGACGAGTGTCTTGCTACAAATCCATCATGCGCTCTACGATGGCTGGTCGTTTGACATGCTTCTGTCCGACCTCAACACTCTTGCTAGAGGCGGGCAGATCGCGAAACGTCCCCCGTTCCGTCTCATCTCAGATTACTATCACTCGAACGAGTTTCCAGACGATTCCGACATCTCACGAGGCTACTGGGCAGAATATCTTTTGGGTTATCAGCCTACTCCCATGCCCCAACTGCTGGCCACCCAGAAGGGCAGCGGCCATTCTACATCGATAGAACGGAACCTCGGCGTAGAAAGCTCCGCGATCAGAGCCGCCTCAGCACAGCTCGATATCAGCCTGCAAGTTCTATTTCAGGCATGTCTATTGTCTCTCTGGGGGCTTATACTCGGAACTGAGGATATCGTCGTCGGCAATGTTACTTCTGGTCGAACTATTGCTGTCCCAGGTATCGAGGATGTGATGGGTCCATGCCTGACGACGATCCCCCTCAGGTCGAGGATAGGACAGGTTAGGACTGTCAGGGAGCTTGTGGAAAGCATACATTCCTCCAACCGCGCAAGTCTCGCCCACTGCACGCTACCGCTTGCTGAGATCAAGAAGGCAGCAGGCATCATGCCGGGTCAGCCCTTGTACGATGCACTATTCGTCTACCAGGAGTCGCTCAACAGCCGAGCAGGACGTCGGCAGACCGAGGCCATCGAGCAAGTGGCTCATGTGGATTATCTCGACTCCAAGTTGCTGGTAGAGATCGAGCCTGTGGAAGACAGTTTCAAATTACGCATCACATATCATGCTGATCACTTCCACTACTCCCACATGCAGCTGTTTCTCAGACAATTCGAATGCGTCCTCAAGCATTTCGTCAATAATCTCGGTTCTCCCATTTCCTCAATTGCACGGTGCTTCACGGATGATGTCCTATCTCAATACAACCGTGAGCCCAAGACTCTGACAGACACCCCTGACCTCGCGACCTTGTTTGAGAGACAAGCGGCAAGGACGCCCGAAAAGGCTGCCATATGCTTCGCTGATTCCATCAACGATTACGGTGCTGAGTTGAACACCATCTCGTACAATGAGTTGAATAGCCAAGCGAACAGAATCACTCGGCTGCTTCAGGCATCGGGGGCATCAGAAGGAGAGCCTGTTGCAATTGTGATGGAGAAATCAATCATGCTATATGCTGGTATCCTAGGCATCTTGAAGGCAGGCTGTGCCTACTTGCCCCTACTCCCCAGCACGCCGCGGGCAAGGATCCAGACCATTCTCGAGCAGGCGAGAATTCGTCTTTGTGTGCTGGACGGGACTCTGCAAGATGAGCTGCCCATCCTTGAACGTTGCCAATTCATCAGTCTCAGTAACACCAAGCTCGAGTTCTATGGCGACGCAAACCTTGGAACCCCTGTTGATCCCGCACGGGTCGCCAACATCATATATACCTCGGGAAGTACAGGTGTGCCCAAGGGTGTCTGCGTCACCCAGCTCAATATCGCCAGCAACCTTGACGTGCTCTCCCGCATATATCTCGTGAAGGAGGACTCTCGTATGCTTCAAGCTTGCTCTCAGGCTTTTGATGTTTCCGTCTTCGAGATTCTGTTTGCTCTCACTCGCGGAATGTGCCTCTGTGCTGCGACGAATGATGTCCTTTTCGCTGACCTGGAAAGGTCCATCACGGTCTTGGATGCCACGCACCTCAGCATGACGCCGACGGTTGCATCGCTCGTGAGCCCTCAGAATGTCCCCCGGGTGGACTTCCTCGTCACATCAGGCGAACCCATGACAAGTGAAGTCGCTAGGAAATGGATGGGCAAGCTTTACCAAGGATACGGGCCCTCGGAGACGACCAACATTTGCTCAGTCAAGAAGATGACCGCCGAAGACCATATTCGTCATCTAGGTTTCGCCTTCGAGAACACATCCGCTGTTGTCTTGTCCCCTTCTAGCCTGGATATTCTACCCATTTGTTGTGTAGGCGAGCTCTGCTTTGGCGGCGATCAGGTCGTGGCTGGATACCTAAACCTGCCGGATATCACGAATGAAAAGTTCATTGACCACCCTCAGTTGGGCCGGCTTTACCGATCTGGGGACATCGGCCGGATGCTTGCCGATGGTTCGCTGCTGATCGTGGGCCGTGTCGATGATCAGATCAAGCTGCGTGGCCAGCGAATCGAGTTGGGTGAGATCAATGCCATCGTTGCGGCGGCCCCTAAGGTACTCAACTGTGTGACGGTGCTTGTCAGTCAGAAGCGACAGCTCGCTTGCTTCTATGTACCATCCGGGGTCGACGGCGGTATGTTTCGAGTTCTGTCAGCTGAGGGCACGTTC
This sequence comes from Cytospora leucostoma, assembly GCA_003795295.1. NCBI lineage: Eukaryota > Fungi > Ascomycota > Sordariomycetes > Diaporthales > Cytosporaceae > Cytospora > Cytospora leucostoma. The sequence goes on from LKEB01000089.1 coordinate 92,303, forward strand.
GCAACGTTGAACGATGCTATCTACGGTACTATTCGGTCCCGACTACCGGGTTACATGACACCATCATACCTAGTACCCATCTCCACCGTTCCAATGACCTCTTCCGGCAAAACTGACAAGAAACTGCTCAGAGACGTCTTCGACAGGCTTGCTCCGGAAGACCTGGTGGCCTTTGGTGCAACAACGCAGGCCAGAGACGCTGATATCGACTGGTCAGGCGAGGAGCGCAAGGTCGCTGCTGTCGTAGCCAATGTATTGCACGCGTCTATGCGGGACATTGGGAGGTGGACGCCGCTCACAAGCTTGGGACTCGATTCCATCTCGGCAATCTCGGTCGCAAAGGGCCTGCAGAGCGTGCTCGCTCTCAGTGTGCCTATCTCGGCCATCTTGCAGAACCCTTGTGTGGCGAAGCTGGCTACGTTGCGCTCCAAGTACCAGACTGAAAGTTCCGTGCAAGAAGATCCGCTCAACGTCTTTCCCCCAGAGCTCGCCGAGCTGATCCAGCAGCAAATCCACAATAAGGGCCTTGAAGTTGAGAAGATCTTACCCTGCACGCCCCTCCAAGAAGCGATGCTGGCGTCTTCCACCGGTGACGTTGCATATCTCAACAAAATGCTGTTTCGACTCAAAGTCGATGTCGCCTTCATGATGCAGAACTGGACGGTCATGTTTCAAAGGCATGGCATCCTTCGCACATGCTTTTTCAGCACCAAAGACCGAGAACATGCCATGGTACAGTGCATTCTGAAGACTTGGAAGCCTGACTGGCTGTCGTTCGATACGACGGAGAGCTCACTCGATGCTGTCATTCGCAAGCACGCCGAGGTTGTTGCTGCTGTCATTGACTCCGGAGAACCGCCCATCTCCTTAGCTGTGATCAATAATGGCGACGACACTCACATATCCTTCATTTGCCACCATGCCTTGTATGATGGAGTGGCAATATCCCGGCTTCTCGAAGAGGTTGAACAGGTCGCCCTGGGTGTTCAACTTCCTCCTCCGCCATCATACGAGCCGTTTCTGCGGGAGATGCTGTCTGCATCGAAGGGCGCTGACAACTTCTGGCAGATGCATCTTCAGAGCCTAGAACCGAAGTCATTACCTCAAATATCTGATGCGTACACCGGCCGAGAGGTCTTGACTAAATCCTTACATATACCATTGTCCGACATCCATCAAAGCCTCAAGGCTCTCAACGCCTCCCTCTTGCCGTTGTTCCAAGCAGCCTGGGCCACCCTACTCCGTATCATCCTGCGGTCTGACGACGTCTGCTTTGGAAACGTTGTTAACGGCCGCACTGGTACAGTCGACAGAATTGATGAACTCGTCGCGCCGTGCTTCAACACCATTCCAGTCCGCGTCGACTTCCAGAACCACAATTGCAACAATGAACTCCTCAAAAACCTCCAGCGACTCAATCCCGAGTTGATGCAGTACCAGTTCACGCCATTGAGGCGCATCCAGAGTTTGTGCTCTACAGGTGGCACGAGGCTGTTTGATACCTTGTTGCTGTTGCAGCAGCCCTCGAGAAAGCTGGATGAAAGGCTGTGGACACTGGATAGGGACGATAGTGAGATGGATTTCCCGCTTGTATGCGAAATCACGCCTTACCCAGAAGCTGCGAAGGGCAGGGTGGATGTCAAGATTCATTTTGATCGGTAAGTGCAAGTGTATTGCTCTATTTTAGAAACATGCGGCTGATTATACTTTAGTTCTTCCGTCTCATGTGGATACGCACTCTTTATATTTGATACCCTTTCGCACATACTTTCAAATGTTCTGCAGTTCCCAGCATCTCATATAATCTCCAGGGGCTCTCTCCCTGAAGCATTCGTGGAGAGGCTAGAGGAACTGCATCTTGTGTATCGTGAGGAAACCCCCAGGGAGACACCGCGTGATAGTGTTACTAATGAGATCTGGTCCGAGTCCGAGCTGAACATCCGTGATGTTCTCTCTAAAATCTCTGGGGCCAAGGAGGACAAAATCAGCCGGAGCACGACCATATTCCAAGTTGGATTGGATAGCATCAACGCCGTCCAGGTGGCTATGATGCTGAAAGATCGTTTCCCCGCTGTGACTGCTACCGACGTTCTGGAAAACCCAACTTGCTCCGAGCTTGCTACGAGATTGTTGGCGCGTAAACCATCAACAGAGGATCTGGACCAATACGACATCGAGGAATTTGGCAGAGTGGCGACTACTTTGCTGGCACGTATTGTGCCGAATTGGGAAGCCATCAAGGCCGTCTTGCCTTGCACTCCTTTACAAATGGGCATGCTTACGGAGTTTATGAACTCTGAGGGCAAGGAGTACTTCAACTTCATCAGCTTTCGTGTCGACCGGGAGGTCACCGTGCCAGAACTCATGGACGCCTGGACGAAAGCAGTCAAGGCACATGCAATGCTTCGTACTGGTTTCTCACCATTGGATCACCCAGACGCATCATTCGCCATGTTGGAATATTTCTTCGACGACGACGTGGTGCCCGTTACTGCTGAAGATGATGCCGACAATTTTGATCTGACAGAGTGGCAGCTCGAAGCATCCCACAGAGCGCTCAACAATCTCCATGAGCCACCATGGGCGGTCGCTCTTGTACCAGGATGTGGGGTTGTCTACATGCATCTTGCCATTCACCATGCCATTTACGATGCTCAATCCTTGCAAATCATCCTGAGCGATCTGGCACAAGCACTCCATGGGGAACCGTTGATCAGCGAGACTCGCGTCAGCAAGGTCGTGCAAGACATCATGTCACAGACAAGAAGAAACAGAAATGTTGCCAAGGAGTTCTGGGAAAAGCAAGCCTCGAAGACGGTCATCAACAAGTTTCCGGTCATGACCCCTCTGCGGGAAGAGCGGCGAGGCATGGATGTCAGGTCACGAACGTGTTCTCTTTCCTCTGCCGCGCTGGAAGATGCTATCAGGGATGCGGGCCTCACCGTCCAGGCGATAGCTCAAGCTGCGTGGTCAAGGATCCTGTCCTCCTACCTCGGCGAGCCTTCTGTTGTCTTTGGTACTATTTTCTCCGGGAGAGACTCTGAGCCGACTCGCAACGCGATATTTCCTTGCATCACGACGCTGCCCATCATAGCCCAGAACTCTTCGTCAAACCGTGAACTTCTACAGGAAATGATGCAATACAATACTGGGCTCCGGCGCCAGCAAAGAACGCCTCTCACTGATATCCAAAGATTTCTCGGCCATCCCAACGTAAAACTTTTTGATACTCTACTGGTCTATCAAAAGTCTCAAGGGTGGTGCGAGAATCAGGCGCCATGGTGTATGACTGACGAGAGATCCACCGTTGACTACCCAGTCTCGCTTGAGCTCGAACCCCAGACTAGAACTGTTGAGTTTCGGGTCACATTTACTGAAGATGTCCTACCAGCCGGTCAAGCGGAAATACTGTTGAAACAATTCGATGCTGTGTTTTGCGAGCTGGCACAGCATCCAGATGGTAGTGAGGAGGACCTGCTGGAGAGGGACGCGGATTTGTTTGCTATGCTTCCAGCAGAGGAGCCAGAGCTGAAGTCAGATGTGATTCTCCTCCATGAATTCGTCGAATTCAGCGCACAGAAGCATCCCGACAACACGGCTCTGGAGTTCGTGTCAGCTTTCGAGAACGAGAAGCCAGTGTCCCGCAAGTGGACCTACAGAGAGCTGGACGAGAGCGGCAACAAGATCGCGAATATGCTGTCTTCTTATACCACGGCAGGCAACATTGTTGCTGTATGCTTCGACAAGTGTCCCGAAGCACACTTCGCAATGCTGGGTATCCTGAAGGCCGGATGTGCCCTGCTGGCGCTGGATCCGGGTGCACCGTCTTCCCGCAAGGAGTTTATACTACAAGACTCGGGAGCTTCAGTGCTGTTGACAGATAGGCAGATGAACAGCAACATAGACTTCCGTGTCACGGTGCCCGTCGTTGTGGTCGATCAGAACTCCCTCGCAGCAGCCAGTACGCATCAGCCCAAGCTCACGAAAGCGTTGACCCCGGGCGATAGGAGCTATTGCCTGTACACCTCCGGCACGACAGGAACTCCCAAAGGCTGCGAAATCACACATGAGAATGCTGTTCAGGCGATGCTTGCTTTCCAGAGACTCTTCGAGGGGCACTGGGACCGAGACTCGAAATGGCTTCAATTCGCCTCCTATCACTTCGATGTCTCTGTGCTAGAGCAGTATTGGACGTGGTCCGTCGGCATCACTCTGGTGGCTGCCCCTCGAGACCTCATCCTCGAAGACCTTGCTGGGACGATATCGCGCCTCGAAATTACGCATATCGACCTCACGCCTAGTCTGGCTCGCTTGTTGCATCCTGAGGATGTGCCGAGCCTCTGCAGGGGAGTCTTCATCACCGGCGGAGAGCAGCTGAAGCAGGAGATTCTCAACGTGTGGGGGCCGAAACGTGTCATCCACAATTTCTATGGACCTACGGAAGCTACCATTGGGGTTACCACGTACCCCTGCGTCCCGGTCAACGGGAGGTCGTCGAACATTGGAAGACAATTTGTCAACGTGGGCTCGTACGTGCTGCGCCCTGGCACGGAGCACCCTGTCCTGAGAGGTGGTGTGGGTGAGCTCTGCGTATCTGGCAAACTTGTCGGCGCGGGCTACTTGAACAGGGAGGAACTCACTGCTGAGCGGTTTCCCACTTTAAAGATGTACAATGAGCGGGTGTATCGTACGGGCGATCTGGTTCGCATTCTTCATGACGGGTGTTTCGACTTTCTCGGCCGAGCCGATGATCAGGTCAAGCTCCGCGGTCAACGACTTGAGATTGGAGAGATCAACCATTGCATCAGGACTGGTGTTCGCGAACTTACGGAAGTGGTGACTTTGGTGATTCGCAATGAGAAGCAGAGAAAGGACTTGCTTGTTTCATTTGTTGTCAAAAACCAACAGCAGCCAAAGAGATCGAACGAGCTCCAGGCGATTGGTGGCGATGAGGCGGCAACTATCAGCCACAAGGTCCAGCAGGCATGCCGTGAGAAGCTCCCAGGTTATATGGTACCCACATATGTCCTGCTCCTACCGTTCATCCCATTGTCTCCGAACAACAAAGCTGAAGTCAAGGAACTCAGGGCGCTATTCAATAAGTTGAGTCCGGAGCAGCTCGTGGTGCCTCCAATTGGTGTCAGGGTTGACCTTGAAGGTATTGGAAGGAAGATATGCAAGGCTCTCAGCAACATGGCTGGGGTCGCCGAGGAGAGCGTCTCACCGTCTACTAACATCTTTGAGCTCGGCGTGGATTCGATTTCCGTGATGCGTTTCGTGAAGGCCCTCAAGCAGGAGGGCGTCAATGCAACCCCAGCGGTCATATTGAGAAACTCGACTATCGCAGAACTCGCCCAGGCTCTTCAAGTCTCACATAAGCCGAAGGTATCTACCAGTGTCTTAGAAGCAAGACAGGCGATCGAGGCATGTCAGCACAGACACAGAGGCTCGTGCTGCAGAGAATTGGGTGTTAAACCTGATGAGATCGAGTACATTGTGCCTTGCTCGCCGCTGCAGCATGGTATGATCTCTCGTTCCAGAACCGAGGGTAACGAGGGGGCCTATTTCAACACATTCCGCTTCGAGCTCGCCGGATCTGTCGAGGTGGAAAAGCTCCGCCTGGCTTGGGCGAGGCTGGTGGATGAGCACTCGGTCCTGCGAACACGGTTTGTATTGACGACGGATGGTTATGTCCAGGTTGCAATCAAAAACTCGGCGGTGCCATGGGAAGACATCAGGCTGGCCGCTGATGAGGATCTTGACTCTGTATTGGCAGGCCGGCGGGAGGCTTGGATCCTGAAAAACAACCAGACATTTGATCGGCCCCTGGAATTCCTACTCGTTATTGGCAACGGCAAGCAGACGTTGGTCGTACATATATTTCACGGTGTTTATGACGCCAACAGCTTCGACTTGATGGTCAATGAGGTGACGAGACTCTACAAGAACGAGGCGGATGGACAAGTCAATGCACCAAGTTTCGTCAGTGCCCTCCTCCATGGGCCTCTTGGCAACTTTTCCGCCTCCAGGGGATTCTGGATGGATCACCTAAAAGGAGCAAGCCTGTCTCCATTTCCTCAGATGTCGGAGACTCCGAGCGGCCATGATCTCAGCGTCTGCCGCCGCATACGATTCGATGGCCTTGGTAAACTTGGCAGGAAACTGGGTGTTACGCAACAAGCAGTCGTCCAGGCGCTATGGGGATCAGTGCTTCAACGATATATCTCATCCAGCGTCATTTTCGGCATCATCGTTTCAGGCCGTTCTCTCGAGCTAGAAAACGTGGACACAACCATAGGACCTTTGCTCAACACCATTCCGTTCCACTGCCATTTCGAACACAGCCAGACCTGGTCATCGGCCATCCGACAGTGCCACGAGTTCAACACCGCCATCCTACCATTCCAGCACGTCCCGCTGAGGGAGGTACAAAAGTGGTGCTCGGCGGGAAAGCCAGTTTTCGACACCCTGTTCTCATTCCAGCGAGCTTCAATTACTGGTGGCACGGACGGAGAGCTATGGACCGAGGTCGAAGGGGATCTCAACCCTGATTATCCACTTGCTTTTGAAGCCACCCTGATGCCTAGTGGAGAGTTACAGGTTATGTTAGTGTCGCAGAAGAATGTTGCGGATGAAAACTCTCTACGTGGTATAATCGACAGCTTCGAGAGGATGGCCAGTAGCGCGGTTGAGAACCCACAAGGTTTGGTGGCTGCATCTCATGGAGATCGCCTTGCCAATGATCCTCATGAAACGCCTTACAATGCCACTGTCAAGACCACCCCTCACGATCTGGCTCCAACGGAGGAGGAAGATATTGAATGGGCACCTCAGGCTGTGGCAATCCGCAGGGAGATGGCTGGGCTCGCCGATATGGAAACAACCTTGATCAAGCATGACACCACACTCCTGGAGCTGGGACTTGACAGTATCGACACAATCAAACTCTCTGCCAGACTTCGAAAGGCTGGCATCCCCTTGAGCAATGGCGAGCTTGTCAAGGGCCAGAGCATTGCGAACCTCATGGCCATCCTGCAATCCAAGCAAATGAGTAAGGATGAGTCTCATGACAGCGGCTATTCATCCGACGTCGAGGACTCGTCAAGCTCCTTGCAGACGTACCTGACCGCGAATGGCCACCATCTCAGTAATGTGGAGCAGGCTTTACCACCGACACCGCTTCAAGACTCCATGGTGGTTAAGATGACACAGTCAGAGTTCCGAATCTACTTCAATCATGACATATTAGAGCTGTCGCCACTTGTGGATATCCAGCGGCTCAAAGAAGCCTGGTTGACAGTTATCAACCACTCGCCGATTCTGAGGACCGCGTTTGTTGAGGTCGAAAGTCCCGCATTTGACTTTGCATACGCACAAGTGGTTGTGAAAGGCTCCTCGCCGGCGGTCCGTGAGGTAGCGATCCAGTCTCTTGACGATGTTTCGTCCGTCGTGGAACAGGCGCGTCTACGTGCTCAGGAAGGTCGTGGCCATTCCGATCTTCTCCAGGTCACTTTCGCCAGAGCGAGTGAGAAGATATACGTTGTCTTGTCCATTGCCCACGCGCTCTACGACGGCTGGTCTCTGGGACTGTTGCACCAAGATGTCGTATCTGCCTATCATGGTACGTATACCCCTCGTGAACCGTACACCGAGTACCTGAGCGAGATCATGCGTTCCTGCAAAGATGATGCCAAGGGTTTCTGGGCAGAATATATGTCCGGAACTGTGCCGACACTGTTCCCTGCTGGCCAGGAAACGACGACACAGCCTGTTTCAAACCGGGCAGAAGCCACGCTTGCGACGCCAGCGTCGATCTTCAAGTCATTCTGCAAAAGTCATGCAATCAGCCAACAAGCCGTAGCCCAAGCCTGTTGGGCTGCCGTCCTGGCCATTCATTGCAAGCGCCTCGACGTGACTTTTGGTATCGTACTATCGGGCAGAGAAACAGAGGCTTCTGAAGGGATGCTCTTCCCGACCATGAACACGGTCCCTGTCAGAACGGTCCTGTATGGGTCTGTATCCAAATTCCTACGATACATGCAGGATAACATGTCCAGCGTCAGCCAATTCCAGCATTTCCCGCTACGGAAGATACAGGCTCTGGTTAAGGGTAGAGGAGATGGGCTGTTTAATACGTTGTTCATCCTACAGAATAGCAATGCTGGGAAGTCAACCGCGGGCCAAGGCGTTGAACAGCTGATGAAGTCGGTTGAGGGTACCTCAGCTGTGGACTATCCGGTCTGCGTGGAGATGGAGATCGTTGGGGATGAGATCATATGGCGAACAGCCGGTGACGATAGATATCTGACAGCGGACGGGACGGAGAGTTTGCTGCAAGAAGTGGATAGTGTGTTACAGTTCTTGGTCACTTCGCCAGACGGTGACATGTTGGAGTTCGGTGAGGATGGAGTCTCAGTGTGTGGGTTCCCGGCGTTCCACCCACCGGCAGTCGAAGCAGCGTCGGACAACAATCCCCCAGGAAAATTTGACGACGACAACGAGGCTTGGTCGCCTAGCGAAGAGACCATCAAGGAAGTCCTTGCGGGCGTGTCTGGCATCGAGGGCGCGTCCATCAGGAAGAATCACAACCTCTACCATCTTGGGCTCGACTCCATCAGCGCCATCAAAGTCGGTTCAGCACTACGCAGCCGCGGTATCATGCTCCGTGTGCGGGACATAATCCAAGCCACATCGATCCAGGAGATGGCTGGTAAGGCTGCGGAGAGTGCACGCCAGTCTTCTGAGGCAACGATGCAGGGTGAAGATACCTCAATCGCGTTGGCCACGGCGACGAAAGACATTGATATCGAATACCTCCTTCGAGCTGCGGGGATTGATGCGACAGAAGTCACAGAGGCACTTCCCGCCACGGCGATGCAGACACATATGCTCAGCGTGTGGCAGAACACGAACGGTGCTGTCTTCCATCCTGAATTCAGGTACCGGCTGTCGGGTGTCAGCAGTCGCGAGGTGATCGACAGAGCCTGGAAGAATCTTGTCGAGGAACGACCAATGCTGCGCACAGTATTTGTTGCTACCGGGGTGCGCACGCGTCCATTTGTCCAAGTGGTTCTACGAACGATGCATACTTTCGAGAACCCATTCCTATCGCTCAGCGTGGAGCGAGTGGGTGGGGAGAGATGGGCACTCTGTTTGAGGATTCATCACGCCCTGTATGATGGAGTCAGCTTGCCGATGATCATGGACCGCTTCCAATGGCTTCTGGGACATGAGGTGGCAGCTGTGGCAAAGGGGGTGGAGGGTTCGAGAGTATCGTACCAATGGAGAAGCCACATCGCCTCGTCGCTCACAGGGAAGTCATCGGCGAATCAGAAAGGTTTCTGGACACGATATCTGCAGGGCGCCAAAGCATCACCTTTCAACTTACAAGGCACTGTATTCGGTACGCCGCCGGACAAGCGCGTCAGTTTCCTTCAGACCGCGGCTCTCACGGAGACGGAAAACCTCAAAGCACTCTGCTCCAAGCAGGGCATCAGCATCCAGGCTGTCTTTCTTGCAGCATATGCCAAGGTCCTCGCGTCAATATGCCAGCAGGACGACGTGGTATTCGGTGTCTATCTGGCCAACCGAAGTACCGAGGAAGAGTTGCAATACCCGACACTGTGCCTCGTCCCTCTCCGTGTGCAAGCCACTGAAGTGTTCCAGCTTGCTGAGGTAGCGGCCAAGATCCAGCAGAACCTACATGACATATCGAATGCGGAAAATGTCAGCGTCGGGCTGTGGGAGATCATGGAGTGGACGGGTGTCGTTGTTGATAGCTTCGTGAACTTCCTGAGCCTGCCTGGGAAGCCGAAGGGGCGACTTGGCCAAACCGGCGGTGATGGCGGAGTCCAGCTCCAGCAAGTCGGCTTCGACGAGGTGAAGGCAGCAGGTGAGAGGACGGCCACTGTATACCCGAGTCAGATCCCGTGGCTCAAGAAGACTGTTGTCGGAGATGCCTATCTTGTAAGTTGCCCATGCCATTATGAATGCAAATGTAATTGAAAGAACCGAGAACTGACATTGCACTGCAAAGGACGCGGTCGATGTCGAGGTGTCGATACAAGACGAGGGGGCGATGGATATTGGAGTGTTCGGGTCGAATAAGAAATTGAGCGAGGGGAGCGCAGAGGGCTTGGTGAGGATGCTTATTGATGTGTTGAGAGCATAGATCAATGGTGGGATGGAGGGTGAAGGCGACATCACGTTGGCATATTCTCTGGAGAGGTGGGCGTACATGTGTTGATTTTATATTGGGTATCATTGCATTCCTATAGTTATCAAATTATCCCGAAGGAAATCTCTTTCCTCAGGTTCATGCATCCGAGCCGTCGAGCCGTCAGGCGTACTACTTCTGCCGGATGTTTTTGGGCTTGCGCTTCTTGAAGACGACGGCCGGAGCACACGCTCCTCCGTCAGGTTCTATGCCATCGTCTCCATCTTCCATCTTGACTTTAGGTGATCCAAGCTTTATCTCAGTATCTGCTGCCGTTGCCGAAATCGCCGCCGCGGCCGCGTCGTCCTGGAACGCGCCAACTTCATCTGACAGCTCTGGCTTGATGTCAGTCAGCTCATGACGTTGTTGTTGTTCCTCCTCGGTCTTCACAGGCGGCCCGTTGTTGTCCTCTCCCTCGACGTCCTCATTTCCTACCTGTTCCTCTTTGACGTCCTCCTCGTCCTTCTTCTTCACCGTGAGGCCCCCGCTGAGTAGGGCATCCAGGTCAGGACCGCCGTCACCCCCAGCGGTCCTTGGATCACGTCCCCAGCGTCTTGGCTTCTTGAAGAGGCCCTTGACGGCTTCCTCGGCTTCCAAATCTTCATCGGTGCGTTCTCGCTTGTGTATGCCTCGTGCGGCGGACCCCGGCCCTGGCTCGGTGCCGTCATCTGGCTTCTCTTGTACGATTGTGGTAGAGGTAACCTGCCAGTCGCCAGCCATGGCAAGGTCCCTCCTGAACTCCTCAGGCAGGCTGACCCCGAGGGAGGCGAGCTGTTCGGCCTGTCGTTTCCGCTCCGAATCGGGGAGTATGCGTGGCGAGGCGGAACTGGGAGCGCCGAGGATGCGTGATGTCGTGGCATTTGCGGCAGTGGCTGATGTGGTAGCAGTGGCAGCACCACTGACGACGCCGTTCAATCGTTCAATCTCCCTCCTCGCGCGGTCCTTCTCCCGTTCCTCCTTCTCGTGACCCCTGTGAAGATCCCGCAGGGCACGCTTGACGGCACCCTGGTGCTTGGCCGTGGCATCGTGGTTCTGGCGCTCGAGCTTGGTATCGCGGACGTAGACGGAGCAGTGTTTGCACCAGTATTTCGGTGTCGACTTCCAGTACTCGGCCATCTCGACTGTCTCCGGGTTCTGTGAGGAGTCTAAAGTGTGTAATTTGTGTGATTTCTGTGATATGTGTGGCGTGTGTGCTATATGTAATGTGCGTATAGTATGTGCTCTCTACTTCCCACCTGGGAATGCGAGTAGGTACTTTGGAAGATCACATATCGGGGAGTATTAGAAACATTGGGCGAGGCTATTCGCGGCCGGCAGGACTTGGGGGATTCTAGGGGCTGAGGGGGGGCGTGAGTATATATCACGTTACTATAATCACCCCATCCCAAAGCGTCACTTCAACCAGCTGACATGTGTCAGTGGGGTACGCTTAAATGCACTCACGTGCCACCGTACTGTGTACTGTACCTAGGCAGGTAGTTGTGATCATAGCGCCTGCCTGTTGAGGTCTATGTTTATTGATTATGCTTACTTTGTCGATTCCCGTTGGCAGTCGTTGGCAGTCGCTTATTACCTTCCTTCCTTCCACTTCTGGCGGCACCTTCCTCTGACAACCTTGGAAGTAACAGAAACAGAAACAGCAACTGTCCATTGAGTTCATCTCACCCGACGCGCCAAACAACGCGCAACCACCGCGAGAGCCCCAACTCTTTCTTCATATCGTGCGCCTGCAAAACACCGACACTCATGATAACTATCTCCATCTTCATCGCTGAATCATTGTCATCGCCATCATCTTCACTATCATTACCATCGACAACCAGGCTGGTCTTGCCGCTTTCATTGATTGTGCAAATTGCTGTTCCTTTGTTCGGTCTATTGGCCTATTTACAGGGGCATCAATCCTTCTAAGAGACCTTGTGGGTGACCGTGACTGGCCGCGTCCGAGTCCGAGTCCGAGTCTGATTCTGAATCCCCAAACGTCCGTCCACATCATCTGCAAGACGGAGAAACGAAGACGCAACAACGCCCCTCAACTAAGAGCAGCATCTCTCTTTCTCGACCCCAAACCGGATTTTACCCCATCTCTCGACCACTTATCTCAACTCAGGTTCAGACTTTCAGAACATCCAGACATTCAGTCAGCCATGTCCTATGAAGATTCCCAATAGCCAGCGGCAGCGTCCATCTCATCGCCTCGCCATGCTTGCGATAGAACTCAGTCATGAACAATACCTTTACCACAGAGTGGAAGGCTGGAATGGGGGTACAGGGTATGTGTATCCATTCATCCATCATCATCATAAACCCTCAATGGTGCCATCCCGGAATCGGGTGGACAAGATGAGTGAGACCGTGTCATACAATACCATGCCGTACCGTACCCTCCCGGAAAACAAGAACAAAACGCCAGCCCCTCAAAGCAGATTCCCCTTCATTATGTTCCACCAAGACTGGTGTGGAAAGGAGCGCAAGCGACAAACTCAATGTTGTCAACGGCCCGAATGATTGGCAAGGTAGTCGCTTAAAGGAAGGCGACAGCGCCGATCAGGCCGAGGAAAAGCGCTCCCAACGAGCTCATCTGGACATATCCGGCACCGCTGCTGGCAGGCGCCGAAGTGCCCGTCGCACCAGCAGGCGTGCTGGCGCTCGAGGCTCCAGTGCCAGTGGCCGTGGCCGTGGTGGCGAGAGTCGTGCCAGATGCACTACCGGAAGCAGAGCCCGACGCCGAGCCAGAGGTGGAGCCAGATCCCGAGACCGGGACAGAGCCAGAGCCAGTGCCAGAAGTGGAGGCGGAGGCAGAGGCGCCAGCGGAAGTGGGCAAGGTCTCGGTAGGCACAACAACAGAGCTGCCCGACTCAGAAGCCGCCGGGGTCGTGCCAGCAACAACCGGGGTCGTCTCGGTCGCCGGCGCGCTTGTCACAGTAGGAATGGATGCGGGAGGCGTGACCTGGATCTGGCCGTCCGAGTACTGCGAAACGGGAACAGCAGTGGAAGTGGCGGCCGTGGTCGGGGTGATGCTGGCGCAAGGCGTGGTGCCGACTTGAACTTGACCTAGATGTGCTTGTCATCAGCACACGTGACCACACACACACGGACACACACAAGAGCAGGCGGGGTCGCTGCGTTGGTGCTGGTGGGGCACTCTGGGCAGGGGACGACTTACCATCGGCGATCTGCGAGACCTGGCAGACGGGGACACCAGTGGTGGTAGTCTTGACCTGGGGCTGGCCGTCGGACAGGGCAGAAACGATCGTGGTGGTGACAACCTTAGTACCCACGACCTGGCCAGAGCCCGAGTCGGCGGAGCTTCCACACGCCATCAGGACGATCTCGACGGGGTCACACTGGGCAGCCCAGTGACGGTCGTACAGGTTGTAGAAGTCTCCGGAGGCGCACTCGTACCAAACGGCGCTGCCACCAAGGGCCAGAGAACCATTGCCGCAGGCGGAGAAGCCAGCAGTGTAGATGGCGCCTGCCTGGGGAGGGTCATCGTACTGGAACTGGAAGTTGCTAGCGATGTAGCCAGTGCGACCCTTGGCGTCGGTGAGGATGCCATCCTTCAGGGTGTTAACGAGGATGCCCTCGCCCGAGCACTCGGTGCGCTTCTATCGAGGGGATGTACTGGTTAGTTTACTCACTCCTACCAGTGGTCCGAGCGATGGAGTGTGGGGTGGGTCGCCTCTTGCTGGGCAAGGCTATGCTAGGGCAGGCAATGTCCGTTGCCTTGTCGCAGCCACCCCAGAGCAGCTTGGTCACCGGTGGCTACTCGGGGTAACTACACAGGGAAGGAAGTGAACGGGGCGAAGATACTGTACTGATGTCCTCGCCTTGCGAGGTTCGACGAGCGACGGTGGTGGGGAAAGTGCAGGTGGGGCTTTGACGCGCTGCGACAGGGATGGAGGTCGGTAACCCATCGCGCTCCAGTATGAAGACGAAGGAAAAGAAAGAAAAAAGCACAAACGAGCAAACGACGTCTGGGCAGGAGGGCAGGAGGGCACGAGACTTACGGCGATAGGATTGGTGTCACGCTTGGTGGCGCCAGCGACCTTGACGACGGTAACCTCGAAGTTGCCAGAGTAAGACGTATCGCAGCCGGCGGGAGCGGTAGCCTCAGGAGAGATGGCCGAAGTCACGCCCTCGGCGATGACCTTGGTGACGCCGATGGCGACGAGAGCGAGAACGTGGGCAGCCTTCATCTTGGTCTGAAGTTCTCACAAGACAGTTGAGGAACGAACTGAATGGGTGAGGTTGCAATGGTTGCGAGAGACGGCGATTGTAGGTGGTTACAGCGATGGGAAGATCGATGAACGAATGGGGAAGGATGATTGCTTTCGCAAAGGGGTTTTTGAAATGATCGTCAAGCAGAAGAGATCTTGTCAGAACTGTTCTACCGTGAGCGGAAGAGAGGGTGGTTGCGAAAAGCTTGCAGGGCGTTTTGTGGTAGTGGGTGAGGTGGGATGATTTTGCAGCCGGTCGGTCGGGGGCGGTGGAAACGGAAGGAGGTGGGATCAAGGGCAAACAACAGATTAATGCGGTGTGCAATTCGAGATGCGAAATCGCGGGGTCTTGGATTACAAAGCGAGTGTCCCAGGCTAGGCAACGATTAATAGTATCGTGGGCCTCAAAAAAACCGAAAAAGAAGTGGTGCACAAGCCGGCGGACGGAGGGGTATCAGAAGGAGGCCGAGGGGTGAGAAGGAGGGCAGCGGACGTGATGGGTGAAGGGAGAGAGCGGGCAGGTCTGATATGTATATGCCCGGAACTAAACCAACACCATTCCCCAGAATGGTGGTTCCAAGGTTACCACAGTGGTTCCAAGCCACACCGGGATCGATTCATCCGACTCATCACACTTTACTATAGAGTACTACTTGTAGATAATGGCAGGTACTGTGCATATGTACACAGCCTGAGACTCGGTCTACATAAGCAAAGGTGGCGGGCCAAGGAGGCAATGGGAGGCAATGGCAAGGCAAGGTAAGGCAAGGGAAGAGGTTGTGTGGGATGGGAATGCAGAATCACAACCATCCCCTGTGCCGGGCCTCTGCCTCTCTAGCCTCTCCGGCGATGTGCACATGCATCAGACAGGGACCCCTCAGAGACATGGCTGATCAGCAAGGAAAAGGAACGAAAGGGCAAGCGAAGCCAAGGGAAAGAAAAGAGGAAAAAAGAGACAGAGACAGAGAGAGATCAAGCTTTGAACCTTGAAGGGTGGATGGATCATGATCATTGATAGGCAGGGGTTTTTCGGGTGGCAGGTGGCAGGTGGGCATGGCAGATGGAGGCTGGCTGGCTGGATACCTTGATACGTGTGTGTTTCTGGGGCCCGTTCTGGGTCCACGCAGCGGGTGGGGACTGAAACATCCCAAACGGGGATCACCTACTGGACCATCCACCTACATACAGTACCTACCTCGCTGCTAGGTACCCGGCATGTAAGTCTCTCCTCACGAGGGGGATACTTCCCGCGCTCCCACATCTCACATACGTGGCCAGCCCCTGCCGGCCAGCCCATTATGGTGTGGTCTTTCTTTGCTCCACAGCCTCAGAGACTCTACTCCATTGTTACATAGTACCGTTCTTGCTTGCTGTTCTTAAAGGAGGACTCGAAGTGGCAATTTCCCAGCAGGAATAGTGGGTATACTGCAGTCCCACGAGTACATACTGTCACAACATACATACCCACCTCCCAAAGTCTGGCCCGAATTCCATCGCCACAGCGACACCGTCACCATCACCGTCACCAGTGGACTTACCGTCACCACTAGGCACGCCACTACCGGGCTACTGTACTTCGGTTAAATACGCTGTATAACCCCGGTACGTAGGTACACACCACAGTACAATGTCAGTGCCGTGCTCGGGCGGGGCGTGGCATCGCATCACTCTCAGGACGCTGTGCTTTCTGATGTCTTCTGATGGCTCCAATCAACAGGTCTTCTCCCAATTACCTAGTTGGAAATCCTGCCGGCGGTATCGGTGTTGGTGTCGGTGACGGCGTTGATACTGGCGTTGATGTGGATCAGTCTCTCCGGCAGAGCAGAGCCGCTACTGTAGGTACGATCCGGCTCTGGGCCACGAGCGCCGTTCAGGTCTACTATACCTAGGTATCTACCTAGTGCGATTGGAACTACACATGCCTTAGGTACCTATCCGGGCACTCTTACATATATGCTACATACCGGCACAGTCTAGCCTGGCCTTCTCCTTCACCATGCAAGACCCCCAGGATCTAGACAGCGAGATAGCGAGCTGGACTCGCACGGCATCTAGGTACGTACAGCTTGCCATCACAACATCTGTAGTAGCTGTTTGGGACCGAGACACAGGGCATTAGTGCCGGTGCTGCTGCTTCTGCGGCTGTCGCTAAGATGAGTAGCGTAGCTTCTTACAGGGATTGCTCTCGTTCTGCCCACCGACTTCACGTTGCCTGAGAACCTCCGATAAACTCCAACTACATCTATAGCACTGCCGGTCGAGATAAACCTATCCGTCGCTTTGTAGGACTGTGCTTGTGTTAGTGTTCGTGTTTCCCTCGCAATGTCTCGCCTTACTGCGTTGCCGATGAGGAACCGCCCGGGCAATAGCAGCATTTGGTGCTATAGTAACCGAGCTGATGGTCGTGTTGGTGATGATGGTGGAGCAGTGGGGGTTTGACGATATCAATACGGTGGAATCAGAAAGGACTGGACTGCTTGTTCACCGTCATTACAAGGCAGACTTAAAAATGATGTCGTCGATACTGTTAATCGACGGGACAATACACACAGCACACACACAACACGCACGCACGCACGCATGCATATACGCATACAAATCTGTAGACATACAGGGAGTTCAATATTCTGAGAGCTGACGGATATCGGGAGCGAGTACGTATGCGGAGCGGTAGCCGGATGTACACGTATGTACCTCTCGAGGGCAGATACTCACCCCTGATCGGTGGCTGGGAACAACCTGGCTACATGATTGGTTGCCTGCCTTGCCAGACGACAGTTTACAGCAGTAGCAATCAGTATAAGTATATGGCAGATAGATAATCAAAACTTCTAGAAATATAGTCTCGGATCCATATTCTGATAGGGCATTAACCCGAAATAGCAGGTATAGCCACTAGATATAGCCGCCCACCTAATTTTTAGTAGCAACCCTATATAACTTCTAGTAGCGGCCTATGATAGCCGGTAGGTAGTGATATTGGGAAACGCTTAATACTACGAAAGTTCACGATACCCTATAGCTACGAGGAAATTTTTATTTCGCGAAGCGATAATAGCATTAGATACGCTAGACTAGGGGCAATTGATTGGATATACTTTAGAGCTGAAGCGAAGACTATAGCCTATATAAATTAACCGTAAAGTTGACTATCTAATAGTACCTTTACCCGATTAGACTAGGAAAAAAATTTAAGGGTATCCCTAGGGGCTGCTTCTACCCTAAAAATGCGATTTCCGATAAGTTTTCAGTTAAATCGATATAACCTAACCTACTAGAAATCACGTTTAGGGCTAAAGCCTAAGGCGATAGGTAGGTAGGAGTAGAGCTTTCTATTATGCTTATTTAGCTATAGCTAATAGGTCGTCTTATTAGGTTTCCTACCTTTCTATACCCTAGAACCTAATTATAGGGGAGACGATTATTATCTCCCTACCCTTATTAGTAGCATTTAAGATAGTCCCTAACTATATTACCTATGAGATTATAAACTTAGTAGTACCTACTACCGAATATATAGGCTAAGCTCTAGTATTACTAGTAGTAATAGTAGTAGTATCGAGGTTAAAGCTATTATAGGCGTAAATAAGGGTAGTAGTAAGTCGATAGGGGTAAGTTAATATGCCTAATTCCGCTATAGATCTATTATTTACTGAAATTGAGCTATTATCGCCTAGTTCTAGTATAAAAGGGCCTCTAGAGTAGGGGTCTCTAGTATTATAGACCTTACTACTATAGAGCTACCCCTCCCCCTACCTCTACCCCTACCCCTACCTCGTATACTACCTTATATAGTCTTTATAACTCGCCCTTCGGTTACTTTACCTATAATTAAGGCGAGGATATCCGATAAAGCTATCGATAAAGGTACTAAATGCTATAACTACTAGGTAAGGAGATCTATACCTTCTTCGTCTTAAGATACTATATATATTATTAAGGTAGCCTAGGAAGCTATCTAATCGATCTCATAGTTATTAGGTACTACCTATAGCCCCTACTAAGGCTATCGCTAGCCTAGTAGTATCTAAGGGTCTAATTCTACCCTCTATACTTCTAGGGCTTAGGAATATAGCTATACTTAAGTTAGTATAGTGATCTAATAGGTAGAAGAGTAACCTATTATACCCTCTACTAAGTACTAGTAGAAATCAATATCCTCGAGTAATAGCCTAGGTATAATACTATAGGGTATCCTCTAAATAAGCTTAATAATCTTATACTTATAAGGAAGACCCTATTAGGTATAGAAACGGCCCTGATAAATATTACTAGAGCCCCTATCTATCTCGATTTTAGCCTATATAAACTATTTATATATCTCTTAAAGCGCCTTCTATAAGATCTTCCGGGATAGGGGCTATAAGAGAGGTTAGTTCTCGATCGCTATAATAGCCCTATAGTCTTCCCTACTATACTTAATAAGGTAGTTAGACCGCTTCATATAGAGTAACTATTGAATACTCTTATATAGTTTCAGGAGGTCGCCTAAGTAGTTATATAGGTAATACTTTAGTTCTATATACGAGGCTTTAACTCGGGAGCTAGAATAGATACTATAATTCCGAAACGTTATAGTCGAGAAGTAAGCCTACTTATACCTCTAGGGTAAGTAATGCTTATAAAAATACCTAAGTAGCGCTAAGGATAGGGATATCAGATAGATAGCTAATATAGAAGGGGTAATATATATATAGCTGGGTTATAAAGTCTCTAACGATTACCCCTTATTATTACTAGAAGGCCTCCTCTATACTCTACCTTATAAGAGATACCTATACCTCTAGGAAGCTATTATAGGTAAGGGTATATTAATAAGGTTCTAGTACTGCTATGCCTAATTCCTCATTAAGGATAAGGTCCTCGAGATACCCTATTACTGCTTTATCTACCTCTTCCTCTAGCTATATAAGGCAGCTAGCAATAATAGCAGCTATAGCAACCTCCTCCTCGAATAAGGCTATCTTAGGGGGGTCCTTATACCCGGGCCTAGGTGCCTAGGGCCTATATATATTAGGGGTATCCTCTTCCTTATAATTAGGGCTATCGAGGTTCTAGCTATTACCTATCTATTTTTTCTTTATATAGTAAGCGATATTCTTATTAATATACTATATATATAACTACTATTATATACTAGGAAAGATATCTATAGTAGTATTCTTAAAAGCCCGGTAGAAGTTACTAATAATTACCTTTAGCTACTTGATCTATAGTTCTAGCTATATAGAGATATCCTATAAAGCTATAAGGATCTAAGCAAAATCATATATAGTTTCCCCTAAAGTAAGGGTAAAGGCTATAGTATAGTTCGTATAGAGAGTAGTTATACTTATAATCTAGTATAAGGGTATATTGAATCGATTAACCTATATAGCTTATAATTAGTAATATAAACTTCAGCTAAGGGAGTAGGAGGAGGAGCACTTTATATATATTATTTAGTATAATAAGATCCGGGTACTTCTTCTATATACGAAGGTACTATTAGTAGGTCTAAAATAGACTAGTAATATGCCCCTTAGTATCCTATTCAACTTTATAGTATATACTATGCTTCTCCTTATTTCTCTATAGCTAGTATAGAAAGAGCTATATAACCGTAAAAGGGCTATATTTTATATAGTATAACTCGGCTTAGATATTAATTATATCCTTAGTAGTAATAGGAATTCGTAGTAGGGTTATTAGGGTAGTAGGGGTAGATTCATTAGATTATATAGGCTCTATAGGAATACTATCCCCCTATATAAAATGGGAATCGGCTATATTAGGTAGTAGTGATTCTATTAGTAGGGTTAGGGGAGGTTCTTAAGCATCGAGGTCGCCTTATAGAAGGGAAGCGATTTTATTAGTACCTATATAAGCTATAAGTAAAAGCCTTTCGACCTAGGCCTTAGTAACGCTAGGGTATATTCGTCGCTACTAATAGTAGTATATAGGGTTAGAAATAAGGTTAATTGCCCTAAGGTAGTTATAGAGGTTATAGATATATATTAGGTACTACTACTGATGCGGTGGCTAGGGAATATAGGTAGGTCTATAAGACTAGGGGGACCCCTACTTAGTTTTTTATCATTCCTTACCTTACCTATGATGCTATTTATAATATAGATAATCAATATACGCGATGCCTTTTATATACGCTTAAATAGGCCTAAAGAACCCGAATAAAGCTATTATAAAGCCCTTTTTACCTTGAATTATACCTATAAACTCTTGAGCAGCTAGCTCTTGCCCTAGGGTATAGGTCGTATACCTATCCTCTGATTTATTAGTCTCCGGAGCCGGACCTTTTCATTCTTATAGTATCCTTAGCCTGAATAGGTATAACGACGAGAGATACTATCCTAAATAGAGAGATTATATCAATGAATAACGAAAGCGATAAAGGATTCGGAAATCATAGTATACTAAACTAAAGGAGTTAGCTAGGATCAGTTATACTATACCCGTAGTAATAGGGTAGATAGTGATCTAATTAAATAACCTAGAAGCTTGAGAAACTAGTACTAAAATAGAAGGGAAGATTTCCTATATGAATCGGCTAATATTAATAGAAAACGATAAAGCATTACGAAATATAAGGAGTTGGAACTCATACTGAGCGATAAGGGAGCATTACTAGTAGGCCCGGTATAGCCTAATCAAGCCTAGGTTGCTCCGGCTTCGTAATAATCAATAAGGAA